>JAJPCS010000055.1:17962467-17992071 GCA_021164005.1 Willisornis vidua nigrigula | reverse complement strand
TAAACCTAACACGACCAAGTCCCATTAAACCATACTGCTAAGTGCCACATCCACACATCTTTTAAATACTCTGAGGGATTTTGGCTCCACTACCTCCCTGAGAAGTCTGTTTCAGTGTTTGTAAACCCTTTCACTGAAGACATTTTTCCTAAGATCCTATCTACACTCCTCCAATTCTACTTGAGAGTGCGTCTTCTTGTCCTTTTCCTTGTTACCTGGGAGAAGAGGCCAACCCCCATCTCTTAACAACCTCCTTTCAGGTAGTTGGGGAGAGTGGCAAGGTCCTCTCTGAGCTTTTGTTTCTCGAGCCTAAACAACCCCAGCTCCCCTAGCTGCTCCTCATAAGACTTCTGCTTCTGAAGAAGGGCTTATGTTCTTTGCCCTTCTCTGGACTTGCTCCTGCACCTCAGTGTCTTGTGAGAAACCCGAAATTGAACACAGAATTTCGAGGTGCATCCTCACCATTACTATGTAAAGGATAATCACTGCCATGGTCCTGCTGGCTACACTATTTCTGATACAAACCAGGATGCCATTAGCCTTGTGGGCACATTGCAGGCTCATGTCAACCAGCTCTACTAGGTTGTCTTCCAATAGGCAGTTTTCCAGACATTCTTCTGCCAGACTGTAACAGGACACGGGGTTGTTGCAACCCAAGTGCAGGACCCAGCACCTGGCCTTGTTGAACTTCATACCGTGGGCCTTAGCCCGTTGTTTCAGCCTGTCCAGAGTCTTCTGCAGAGCCTTCCTACCTTCCAGCAGATCTACACTCCCACCCAACTTGATGTTGTTTGCAAACTCACTGAGAGTGCACTTGATCCCCTCATCCAGATAATTGATAAAAATATTTACCAGATCTGCTCCCAATACTAAGCCCTAGGTGATACCATTTGTGACTGGCTGCCAGATGAATTCAATTCCATTCATTACAATTCTCTGAACCTGGCAATGGCTACTGCACAAAGAACAAAGAAAGGTAACATATGTTTATATATGTTGTTACTTTGCCCAAATATAGAAGTGTGCTATAACTTGTTACAAAGAGCCACAGAAGAAAATGCTGAGATTATATGGCTATCATTTCACAGACTGCGGAAAAAGCAATGCTAGTAAGTTAAAAGTATTCCCTTCCTGAAGGATTGAGACTGGATCTAGGTTTCCTGGCTCTTCATTGTGCATGAAATGACATGGTCATCATTTAGAGCAAAAATCACAAGATTTTTAAATGTTCAGTTGCCTCAACACAGAATAAAATTTCGTAGCTTCCATTTTGCCCAAACCATATTTTCTGTCCTTAATTAGAGGATATATGAACCACTGTGAATATGAATGACTGATTACATTATATCAGTATCAGAGATTAATAGAGAACATAGGAACATTCAATTTGGATGACTGAGACTGTAACAGACATATGCTTAGATGGGATAATAACATTTCCTGAAATGCTTATTCTTGTTTTCCAAGCCATGTCAGTCAGACTTTGATCGCTTTATAAGAAATACATTGACCTAGAAAGTGCACAACCATAGAGCAGGCAGCAATCTTTCTGGTAAAGCAAGACATGCTGCCAGCTCATAAAAACATGCCAGCACCATTTAATTCATGTGACAAATCCAACTGCTCATTCATGGTGGATGTGCCAGTGCCTGATATATAGGAAGAATTCATAAGAGTTCAAAAGGTAAAAAAAGATGGAAAGACATCATGAGTAAGAAACAGTTGGTCATATCGTCATACCTTTTTATTTTCTTTTTGTTCTTTAAATTTTAATATGAATAAAATGCATGAAGCATTGTACCAGGGCTGTTCAGTTCCTTGGAAGATCTCTTACTAGTCAAGAAATGTTTATTTAAATGTTCCAATACATCTATTGGAAGCACAATCATATTTAAATAGAACAATTCAGTTAAGTCCCCTCAAAGACAATTTTTTATCACTATGATAAAGTTTTGTCTGACTTATTACTGAATCAACCTACCACTGTCTTTGGGTCTGTTTTCTTCAACACCAAATACTTTCTTGGCACTGCAGGAAATCCCATGAAAAACCTTCTACCATGCATAGTGTATTGTTCCATGTTCTTCAAAGATCTTTCTTTCTATTAGCTTATTATATGTATGTGTGTATACGGATATATTAGTTTTCTTTAAAAGGTATCAAATTTCCTATAAATAAAGGTTATTTCACATATCTGAGATATGCAGCATTTCAGCAAAGGTGCAATTACTGAATAAAAACAAACATCAATTGCACTACAGCTAATTGGGAGTTAGGACTATACCCGAAAATATTAATACCTAGTTACTTATAACCAACCTAATATAAAAGAAAACAGGAAGTTATTATTTCAGTCTCAGTTTATTGTATCTTTATTGTGTATATGATTGAATAATATGGAAATTTTTAGCAATTTTTCATGAGTTCTTAACAGTGACCATCATTTCTCAGGAAATGAGATTAAACTGTAACTGACACATCCGCAGATGTTGCTTGAATATGGTAACAACATATGAGCCCAGGATCGTAGAGAAGGCAATAGGTTCTCCATGTAAATTGCCACCTACCCTTTACGATTTTCAGATGCATTGCTCACAAACACCATTTTGTGGGTTTGCATTTTAAAAATTACTGACTGTGTTCTACAGAAACACTGCTGTGCCTTTCTATTTCAAGTTCTTGGATCCAGAACACACACTACCTGATTTAAGTATTTGATATACTCTGGTATTCTTTAGCAATGGCAGCCAACAAGTCTTCAGGTCTCCGTTTTTTGCACTATGTGACTAAAAATAAAAAAAGTCTCTCATCTAAGGTAGACTGACATTCTCTTCATAATCTTTGAGATAAGGACAAAAATAGAAGAGTATTTTTTGCTGTTCCTTACTCTAGTTCATCCTTGGAAACTTTCTTAATTATTACTCTCTAGGCTTAATCTTGATAATTTTGTCAGATATCATAGAATCAGAGCACAAATGAGTGTTACTGCCTTTCAAGGGACTATGCACAACATTTATGTGCTACTTAACCAGTTTATTTTTGAACTTCTGGAAGACTAAACATTCTTAAAATGAGCTATGTGGTCAGCAATCAGATAAACCTCAACACAGACTGGATCTAGTACTTTGTACTTGAGATCAATACAGTGAAATCCAGCTCTATCAGAGTAAAAGGAAAGGGAAATTGAAGTGTTAATTTAAACGGCAACATGAGAACAAAGGCAATCCATATATTTGTAATAATTACTTAGAATGGGATATCAGAAAATAAAAAGTATTTTTAATAACTTTTGAATCAAAACAAATGAATTATGTAGTTATTGTTGCAGTTGTCTGGCAAAAAGAAAAAAGCCACTAAGTTGCTAAGGTGACATGATGATGTCCTTGCAATACACTCACAACATTAGGAAAGAGAATGTACTAGCTGAAATATTTCTAGAATTTTGAAAGAACTTTCTTATTGAAATTGGAACCATTTAATAGGTGATTGGTACTCCTATCAAACTGGCATATATCCACATTAACAAAAAGAGGGCATTAATTGTAAAATTTCAATCATTATGAGTTGATTAGTTTCAGTATCTCCTGTGTATACAAATGCATCATTCAGAGGCAATATTGCTGTACATAAATTGATTTCCCTCAGAGCAGTACATGATGTGTTATTTGATGCCCTTCAAAGGACGTTATTAGCCAAGCTATAAAGTGTCTGATTTTATTAGTTTTGCTGGGTTTTATCAGTTTGTAAATGTGTTATTTTCTCCATTTATTGTGCCTGTGGGATCCAGAGATAGAGTGAGCTTCAACTTAATATGTTGTTGGAAGGTAGCAGTGGTCTTACTTTAGCACTCTGTATTGTGATGCGATGACACTGAATGTAGAATCATGAAAACGCTAATGTCAGGGTCATTTATCAAGGCAGTTCCTGGCTGCTTTAAAACTCTGTTGTGACATTGAATTCAGGAGTAGGTTTTTGTCTTAAATAGACAGTTCCTGTGCTGTATAACTACCAAACCCCAGTAATAGAATAAAGTTTAGGTTATAATAAGAAAGTAGGTAACACAGGTGTTTCACAAAGGAGAGAAGGTAAGTTATTAGCATGGAATTCTGGGAGGTAAGAGCTTTAGGAAAGGAAAGGTTTAGTTGCCATCACTTTTATTTAAGTTTGGTGGGGTATTAAACTGCAGTGGAATTCAGTTTTCTTTGGAACCCTTATAAAGGGCACAAGTATTTCCCAGAGTGATCAGCAGAAAATATAATTTTTGCAATGTGCTGCTGTAAACAGCCCACCTAGTACAATTTAATGCCATTCCTAATATTTTCTCAAAGCCCTCTTAGTTGCCAGATGCAAATATAACTTTGTACCACAAATTTCCTGCAGTCCTATTTTCACATCAAGCTGTCTTCTCACTGTATGTAATGATTTGACCCATGGCTTCCTCAGTAACCATTGTATCTAAGGAAGTTATAAGTATTCCACACGTGTCTTCCATGTAGTAGGGCAGGAGTGGTTTTTGGTCTCTTTCCTCTTCCTGCTTGGCCGGGGAGCTGGTGGGAGGTGTTGGACTCTGATCCCTCCGGTTGTTGTTGGTTCTCCTGTCCTGGGTGAGATTGTTTCATGCTTGTTCCCCTTTGAGGTTTTTAATTGTGTTTGTCTGATTCATTTGTTTCTTTTAGTTTGCTTTTGTTTTCTTCTCAATTTTCTGGTTGATCAGTCCCCTTTTTCCCCTTTTCCCTTTCCCCTGGGGGTGGGATCCTACGTACTGTGTATACAGTGTGGTTGTAAATGTTAGAAAATATAATTTATTCTTTTTATCCAGTTCAGTTTCTTATGAGTGCATTTCTTTTCAGTTTTTTTTTTTCCTTGCCTTTGCTGGGAAGGTTCTAGGAGGGAGAAGGGGGAGCCAGTCCAGGGCTGGTAACAGCTAGGCCAAACCTGCGACACTGTATTCTGATTGTGACATGAGTCATATTTACAATACATATTTTAAAGGATTTTCTCATCTATTCAAGATTTATCTGAAAACTTAGGCAGATATCGCTTGAATATCATCTCTGCAAAAATGGCATGCCCAGAACTCTGAAGTATAGCTTTAAGTTTTAATTAGAAATTGTTTTTTTATAACAATATAAAACAAAGTACAAAAAGGATTAGAACAAATATGCAAGCAACAAGTTGTCTTTACATTATTACATAAGAACATACCATACATGGAGTGTCTTTTATGTACTTGTACATATATCATAAATTATATATTTTAATTCTCTTTTTGGCTCAGTTATTTTAGCTCTCAATGACAGTAATTTCTTCATTTAAATAAATATTTTCTGTCTTTTTAGATACTTGCATTTACTCCTGTGTTCAACTACAGAAACAGGAATATTGATGCCATATTAAGACATATTCAAAATATGAACTATAAGTGATAAGCAAAAATGCCTCAAAAAATAACTGCTAAGAGAAAAAATTGTATTTATTAGCAGCAAGGTATTTATTGACAACGTTGGAGGCAAGCCAGTTCATACTGGGCAAAAACTTGCCTAACTCATTTATGTAAAATAAGCCATTATTAGACTTAAGTTCAGAGTTAACACCTTCTAATTTTCATATTAATGACTGGATGAAATCTTGAGCTTTTTTTTTGGCTTTGAATTTGGGTGGTGGTCTCCTGACTTCATCCCTCAGGGTGGTCTTGAGGCGTCTTCATCACTGTTCGACTTTTGCCTTTTCTTTGTTCAGTGACATGACCTGACAAACTTGCAAAACCTTGGCTTCAACTCTACAAAATCTTGGATCTTTACCATTTCATCCTATTGAAATGTCTAGCTTAGTTTAATGTATGACTTCTAACTCATGGTACACTAGTTTCTATAATTACTATATAATTTGTCCTAGAACAAAGTGGCTTTAGCACTTCATGCTGTTTAGCGGCCCTGCCGGGCAAACAATACTTTACAAAACAGTATTAGAAAATTTCACAAAACTAGGGTTTTTTGGTTTCTTTTCTCTTTCAATAAGAGTGAATAATTTAAATGTCTTAAAATGCATATTTTAAACACTAACATCTCAAAAAAAATAGGCTGCATGACACTCAAATGGATTTAGGAAAAAAGTTAGAACAAAATGGAAACCATGAACACAAAAATTATTTAAGATCTGGAAGACAAGTTTCAATATGCTGAGCTTTTATTACATTTGTTAGTGTACAAAGGAAAAAAAATTAAGTTGATAACTAGAGATAGTAATTATTAGTACTGTTTGTTTCTCATCCTAGAGAGATATGTTTTTAATTGTTTTTTATTTTAAAGTAATGCCAAATTTCTAGAAGCAAGAGAATATTTATGTACTATCCTTAAAAATAGTTCTCCACACTTATTGCTATACTAGCATGATAACAGAATCACTGAATCACAGAATCTGCCGAGTTGGAAAGGACTTATCTTGGAGTTCACAAGACTGTTTCACCAACCCAAAGGAAATGGATAGTATTAAGGGGCAAGGACACTCACTGTCTGAAAAAAAAGGAATGAGGTACAGACTTAGATTCTCTAATCATTCTCTGATATCACAGTTCAGGGGTGAATGCACTTAGGATGTCTCTTGGTCTTTACTGGATCATTTTATAAATGACAGACTTATAACTGGGTGGCATTCTCTTTTTCATCTGTTTTTACACCAAAATGCCACAGAATAGTCTTCAATTTTTAAGCTTTGATATACTCTTCAAGTCTTGCAGATATGGCATGTGCTCTGAAATAAGTTTCGCAGTCTACGACCAAATCAAGAAAAATAAAGAGGGCAAAAAGTGTTCTTGAAAACAGGTTTTCATGTAATTAGCTTTAGAGATATTACAAGCTGACTGTATTAGGTTAGAGATGACAAAGATGTGTCTACATACTGTCTTGTTGCAGGCAAGGGGCCAAAAAATATAGGCTTTGTCTTGTATGTGCAACATTTGAATATCTAACCTTTCCAGTGAGTCTGTTCATCTTGGGTCATAAGCTGGCTTTTGCTCACTACTAAATTGCTTTGCCTAAAAGTTTCAGCTTGGCTTTTTGTCCTCTGTCTTTTGTGCAGCTTGCAAAGGTGCAGCATGTATAATGTATGAGAAAATGAGGTTAATTTTGAATTGCTTTTTGATTTTTCTCATGGAATTTCTCAGGAATTGAGCAAGGAGAGCTATAGATACAGAGAAGAAGAAGAGTCACTAGACTACTAGAGATGATGAAAAGTAAACTTTGTGGTAAGAGTTCTGGAAAGACAGACTCGTTGCTGAGAGTGGAACAGGATCTATTTCTGAGACAACCTTTTCCAGCTGCAGCACTTACCATCTCCAAGATTTCCCATGTTTCTCTCCTCCTTTCCTTTATCCAGTGGAAATATCACAAAAAAAAAGAAAAAGTCTTCAGAATTCTGCTATGTACAACTTTTTATTCTTACTCTACTCAAGATAGAGAAGGTACCCCATTCTTAGAGAAAATGTGCTTTTGCTCTCATGTCTGGCAAGCATTGAACTGTCTTCCTGAGTATCCCAGTTTTGCTATGGTCAAACGAATCCAAGTTCGTGTGACATGCTTTGTACCATCTTCTTTTAATTTCTTTTAATAAATGCCTATTCTCTTCACAGAGAGTCTACAGCTACACAGAAATTTGTTATCTCCCCTGTTGATGAGGGCAAACAGGAAATCTGAATAAGTTCATTCTCTTACCATAGCATTTCAGTCTTCAGCATGTAAATGTAAATGTGTTTAACGATATTGAAGAGTCAAGAAATACAAGCCACCATAGTTAAAGAAAAAGTGTAATTTGTGGTGAGTAGATTGTGACTTTTAATATTGACAGTGTTTTTTTACTAAGCTATTAATTTTGTATAACTTTTCTACTATTTTTTATTCTGAGTATAAAAGCTGTTTGCTGGTAGAAGTGATAACTACATAGCAGAAAGGTAGTCTACTTCAATTAATTTCCATTAAGGAAAAAAAATTCTTATTAAGTTTGGGGTTTAATACTTTTGCCTTTGCTATTTCTGTAGTTAAATCCTTCTGCTTGAGGTTATATTAGAGAGAATAATCCAGCAGACACTACCAACCTATGTGATTAAAGTACCATGAAACTGAAATTGCTTAACACTGTCCTTGCCTGAAGAAAAAGATGGAAAAATTACTTCTTTTTATTACTGTATCCTTCATACAGCCATGTTTGTATTTTCTGAAGATCTCGCTCCCTTTATGTGCTGCTATCAAACCATGGTTCCTCTGCATTTCTTGCTAAAATCAATGTAAGAAAATCCATTTTAGAAGAGGAACAGAGGTTTGAGCTGTCAAATTTCAAAATAAATTTTGTTGGTAGTTCTCAGCAACCATTTAGAAGTTAATCACAAAAGCGATCAGCTTGAGGTAGTTTCCCTTTGAGATAAATAATACTTGGCAGGTTTATTTTAGTTTTCTGCCTACAGGCCTACCATTCTGCCACTGGCCGTTTGCCTTGGTGTCTGTCATCTGGTTTTGATCTCTTCTCCAATAGTGTGCAAAGTAGATAAAAACTAGGCAATAAGCCATTTGGACCCTGTAAGGTCAAACATTTTCACTGCAAAGGATATGAAGGCAACTGCTTGCCAATAATTTTGACAAAATGTGAGAGATTTCAGAGCAAGTACATCTTCAACTGGATTTGAGCCATGGAAGCACATAACCTCCACTACAGTGTTGTAAAATTTGGAAACAGATACCTAGCAGAAGGCTATATTGAGATTATGCAGAGACAACTGTTTGGCTCATTATAAAGTCCAACATTTTCTATGGCATTTGACTGGACAGCAGAGACCCTAACATTACCCATGGCCCATTAGAAGTGAATTTAAGTTTGGCATTTTTATTTGCATAAACAAAATAGTAATATACACAGGACTCATCCTTAAAGTACCTCTACTACCTTTTTGCTACAGTAAGTCTTAATTTAAAATTAAAGTAATATCTATTTCACCTTGCAGTTAAAAAAAATGATGCTGGCTAAAAATACCCCCAAGAATAGGAATGGTATGGCATGAGGGAAAATCAAATACATGTTCAAGTCCCCTAACTGATGGCACATGCACTAGATAGCTCTTGCCTCACCTTCCTGTAGTCACAATTAGGAACAGATACACAAGTGCTATCATTATAGTAGCATTCAGTGAATTATAGGTAAAGGGTGACTCAACATTTCTTTTTCAAAGTCTGGTATTATAAATTTGTTATTCTAGCTTTCATTTTTCATCAGCCAGACATTCTGGACTATGATGAAATAACAGCCACACTGGGCTCAGTAGCGAAACTCTCACTGATTTCAGTAGGGTCAAAATTTCAATAAGGATCTTTTCAATAATGCAAGTCTCTTTCAGCTAGTCAAACATCCCTCTGCAATGCTTTGAAAATACTGATTTGATGAAACAGCAACATAAAATGATTATGTGATGCTTTGATTGATTTGACTGATGGAACATTTGTTTTTAAAAAAGAAGGAAAATTCAGCCACTGGCCCTTATATACAGACTTAGATTTACTGCTTTTATTGGCTAGTACTGGTTGGGGAGGCATTTCTAAGGAGGAAACACCATTGACTACCTAAAATATTCCAGTGTATCCATGTTGATTCATTCAGGAGCATTTATCATATATCTACACTAAGAATGCTAATGGGTTTACATCTGTAGTGAAGTTTTAACATTTTCATCCTCTTTTGTTCACAAGTCTTGCTCATCTTGGCATTCAATGGCTGTGAAAACAGTATGTCATTTTAGAAATTTTCTTGGACAGTAAAGATTAATCTGTCTTAGAGAGGAATTCCTCATGAAAAGTACTGACAACTACTAATGTAGAGGCAAAAAACGTTGCAAAGATTGCTGATTAAAACAGTAATGCTGGAGCTGTTTATTTAGTGCTAGACAATGACTTAATAGTTGCAAGGTTTCACTGAGCTGTTGCCTTAAAATTATATGAAATCATCTCTGATTAGAAAGATTGCAGATTTCTCTCAAATCTTGACTTTCTTCAGGAAAACTGTAATTCAGTACAACATAAATTTTGGGATCCTCTTTCAAAAAAAAAATTACTTCTTTCAGTGTTGTGTAGGAATTACTTAATCTGTATCCTATGAAAAGGTGAAATCTATGCAGATCAAATGAATGGGATTCTTATTAAGAATTAAATTTACTAAAGAACAGTTAAAACCTTTAACGGATGATGCAGTAACAATATTTTATCAAATAAGTAAAAAATCTACATTTATCAAAATATGTTTTTAGAGTAGTTTCCTTCTTTGAAATTCATTTTTACCTGCTAAAAAAAAATAAAGATGAAACTAAATAAAATTAATTTTATTTCCCTCTAAGATTTTATCTAGGAAATCAAGTACTTTATCTCAGTCATCCTTAGAATATACTCATCCACACAGCCTTTTAATACAGTAATTTTCCCTTTATGGTAGTAGCACTGAAATATTTTTCAATAGTATTGAAATCTTACTGAAATTTTATTTATTGAAATTTTCAATGGTATTTTCAGTAGTATTGAAAAATACTGTTTTGCTCGGCACTTTCAATGTTGAAACTCTTGTTGTTATTATGTATCTTTTATATCTTTAGTCACCTTTTTACTAAGTAAATTTGCTTGTCTCCTACTTTTGAGAGAGTAAAATTATTAGAAATTCAGTGTTCAATATTTTCCTTAGATTAAGTCTAGTGCGGGAAGTGCAAGACTTCTGTTGCAAATCTTAAAATCTCTTTTCTCTTTATTGCCTGTATTCATTAAAATTTTGTAAGGAAAATAAATTAAAAGTAAGTTTAGAAACTTCTTAGATTTTTCTTTAAATGGATGAAGTTTAGAAATGATTGCACAGCTTACAGGCAATTAATTTGCCTACTATTTTATTCTTAATCAACCTTTCCTGTTTCTGCAGCATTCATTTTTAATAGTGCCCTGAAGTTTTCCACTTTATTTTGTTTTCATTTTATTTTCAAGACCAAAAAAAAGCAGGTACTTCCCTGGTTGAGAAAAACTGTGCAATAATTCCATGCACCTAAAAAGAGGAAAATATTTTATCAACCCAAACAAAATCTGAATTTATGTTATGTAATGTAGAAATTAATATAGTTTCACATGAAGCTGTTATATTTCTGCAAGTGTTGCTGTTCAGGCATCTACATGCACAATCCATTTTACTGCAAGCTGAAAAATAAATATTTTTCAGCAACTTAAATGCAGCTTACAGTAAAGGCATAATGACTAGAAAGAAATACGTATGTAGTTCTATTTATTAAAAGCACAGAAAATGTGATGGACTTTCCTGTCAAAGGAAGTACCCAACCCAGAACACAGTATTTTTCACTAGAATGATTTCTTTGTCTACATTCTATTACACTTCTTAAGAAGAAGTAGAAAAAATATAAGGGTGAAGACAACTTTGAAATATGTTTTCACTAGGCATAAAAGAAACCCCAGTAACCTGTAGACTTTACCCATCTATAAATTTTTTATTATGGCTTATTAAATTTTAGAAAATATTTTAAAAATTAAAAAATGTAAATATAGATGCTTAAAATTTTATTAAGCTGATTTAAGCTATTATTTTGCTGGCAAAGAGACATGATAAGGAAGTCGTGTTGTTATAGCCATCTGCACAGTTTGGACATAAGGTCAGGTATGCAGCAAAGTGAAGGGTCTCCAGCATCCCAAAATGATAGTAGGGGCCATTCGAAAGAACATAAAATATTGTAGCTTAACATAAGTCCCTGGAACTAAACCACTTCAGTCCAGTTCAGAGTCTGACTCACAGCACACAACATAAAGCTCTAGTAACACCAAGCAATCAGTGGGAATTAGCTGGGGTGACAGGAGGTAGCATACAATAAACAACAGTTGAGAAGTGTTGATTTTGTTTCCTTTCTCAACAATTATTTTTATTTGCCCTTCTAACATCATATTATCAATTTTTATAAAATGGGCCAAAATCTCTTTTGCTTACTCAAGGACAGAGACAAAAAACTTGGATCTCTTCTAGATGATGTTTTTTTTTTAATATATAAAATATTCTGGGGGCATGTCTAGCAGAAAAGAATGAAGGATGAGACCCATAAGTACTTCAGCTAACTCCAAATGCAAGTGCAAAAAGGAAAGATCCCTTGATACCTCTCTAAAATTTTTGGATTGAGGTATCAGAAAAATAGATTCCATAGAGAACATAACTTCAAAACTGTGCCAAGAACAATGAATTTTCTATATTCCAGTGTCACTTTTCCTGTAATGTATCAATCTACTGTTATAATAGGAACATAAAAAGATTTAAGTTATCAAGAAATAGGTACTGGTGTTTGACTAGGAACACATTTGCTCTAGTTGCTTATAGTTTTCAGCTGAGGACATTTGTGAAACACTGGATTACGGTAATAATTATTAGCTCAGGCAGTTTGAGTGTATGTGGGATAGGATTTGAGTGTGACAGGGGACAGGTTGAATTTCATAGAGGTGAGGTGATGTCCTGTCCCACACCCCAGCCCTTGAGAACCTCCTTGGGCAGCCCTGGAGCAGCTGTTAGTCAAAAGCAGCCTGGGAACACAGCCCACAATACATCCCCTGGAGTCCCTAATCCAGCCCCAGAATGTCTGACGAACTGGAGCAGTGCCCCTCACCCTGCCTCAGAGCTCCAGAATTGACAGCAGACCTGAAATCCCGCCTAGGGATGGGAGTGTATGACCACAAGGAGGCCAAAGCAAATGAGTTCCTCACTGTGATTTGAACCCTGCCACTTTGGACACATGGAAACTGGAGTTGCACAGGACTCTAGTGGTAGCTACAATTTTATCTTTTCCTCTCTCTTTCTTTACTTTTTCTTCTACTAATCTACTTTCTTAATATGTTGGGTAGGTTGAGATCAGATGAGTTGGGCTTTGCTAAGTTGTATGGGTTAATATGTACTAAGTCAATGCTTTGTTGGATGCAAGACCCCCAACTCCTGGACATTGGGCAGGCCACTTCACAGACTGTCTCTGCTTAAAGTTTCTGTTTTCTCCAGCTTATGTTCTGACTGTAACAGAAGCATTATTTTCAAGCTTATTTTCAAAGTATGCTATGGGATTCAGCCACAGAGCTTAGATTGTTTGAAATTGTTTCACTGAGAAAGATTTGAGGTGATGTAGTTAGTTGTGGTACTCTTTTCAACTTTAAATTCTTTAATATTTCTGCCATCTGGTCTACTTTATATATATTTGTATCTATATCAATGAACATATATTGGTCTATAGAAGTCAATGGACTTCCTGCCTGCATTTAGTTATAGGTCGCAGTAAGTATTTATACAGTGTGGTAATAAATAGAGAGTACATGCACGCTTTATTATGGCTGCAGATAACTCAGAATTAAAGATACTTTTTTCCCTAAATAAGATGACTACAGCATTTCTACCATACAAAATGAACCAAGTACAGATTCTTTAAATCTATCAGCACTTTTTCTCTAATTCCACTGCTCATCAGAGTGAGGAGTAAAGAGTCATGATCATGACTGCATAAACTCTTTGTTAATGTTTAGCAGGCCTGGGAGATTACTAAGTTTAGAGAATTCACAGTGCATATTGATATAGCACCAAAATAGTGGTTGTAGGTAGTAGTAAAGGGTAGTTTTGATTTCATTGGAACCTTTAACATCAGTTCTTTGTGCACATATCTGGTAAGTCACTCTGGTAAGGAACATAAACTTGTGATCGTAAAGCTTCCACCTGAATGGCCTCTATTTGTGTCTAACAAATACAACAACAACAACAAATTAAGACTTTGCTTTGTATCCTGGACAACTTAGGAGATCAGAGGATACACACAGTTATTTATTATATGTTATATTTATTATATATTATTATTATATTTTAGCAGTTAAGGTTTCTGGCCAAAACTCATAACTGACAGGATGGAGTGATTAAGACTCTTGCAGCATTAAATTATATCTCCTTGCAGATATTTGTTGACAAACAGTTTTGAAAATAATATTAAGCTTCTTCATTATTTGCCACATACATTTCCTTCTGCTACTGATCAGTGTTTTCACAATCATTCCACTGTATTAGCAGAGAAGTTGACACCTCAAAGGTGACCTTATTGGCCCAGGCTGGTCATCTAGCTAATCACAGTGTCAGGCGACAAATGGAACCTATTGCCATAATGAAGTACCAGGGATGGTACTTCTTGACGATAAATGAATACAGCTCTGAAACTATGTCCAGGCTATAGTCAGAAGTGAGGGCTCCTATTAAAATTAATAGCTTGCTTGCTCTATTTTCATCAATGTATTATTGAAATGATGTTCTTTCAAGGTTGCACAGCTCGTTTAATGCAGATTATGTGTTAAGCCAGAGTGGATAATTAAATAGGATAGAAATGAGTGTAGGGTTATTCATGACAGAAAAGATGCCAAGAATTGTACAACAAAGGCATCTTGCTGATAAACAAAAAAAAAAAAATCCAAAGATAAATTTATTGCAAAACTCTGTTTCTGGACTGACTTTCTTCCATAGAAGAAGTTAGTTCTATCAGAACGTTTAAAATATATTAAAACAGATCTCAAATTGTTACTTTTATTGTTAAAAATCTTACATGAAGATAGCAAATGAGAAGCAAAATGTCATGATCTCCCTAAATTTTATGGATTTAAAACTAGTACTTATACAAGAAAATATGTCTTCTCAGGCAACCTGAGATCATACAATAAATAAATACAAGAATTCTTACAAAGATGATGTTATTACAAAGTCTCTATACTAGACGATAAAGTTTCATGTTGGAAAGTTGCATTTCATTGTTTCATTTCAGGGAGTGGGGATTTACTGCATGTACTGAATGCTATCTAAGCAATCTTTATGAAACAGCAAGAAACACATTTTATGACTTCACTGGAATGCTGCCCATAGAGATCAAGAGGTATCACTTCTATGTTTTCCAAAGAAATCTGTTTTGGTTCTCCTGTTTTCACATTCAAGTAAAATCTAAAGCAAATTGTCTTCCTCCAAATATTTTAATCTTTTTGTTTTCTAAAAATGAGACAAGTTAAGCTGTTTAGATGTTGTGTTACCATTTCAGAAGGGTTAGTTAGGGTCCATTGTATATAAACAAAATTATGTGATGGCATGTGAATCTGTAAGATAACTTGAAACTAACTATTTCAGAATTAAAGATTTTAACAAATAGCCTGACATAAAATGTATTTCTGTGAGTGAGTGACTGCACATAAAGATTCAAACCAGTATTGTGTAAGGATCTGCGGCCACTATATTTTTTGGAAGCAAAAATATGTAATCAGTGGTGCACTTCAGTGAGCATCTTATGTTGTCTCATTTTATTAAATGAGGTGTGAGTGATGAAGGATCAATGTATAGAATATATTGTTCCTCAGCAGAGAACAGACATAGATAGAATAAGTTTTATTACAAAGCAATTTTATATCTGATGGAATAGTATAAAAGTAAAATTAGTTCCACAATATTTTACTGAGCAGCCCACTGGTTATCCAGGCTGCTATAATATAGAAGTTGTCATTGCTGTGATACCACTGCATCAGCTTTTCTAAGGCACTGCATAGCAGACATAATTAAGAAATAACTAATGTCCCCAGATTCTACTTCATCAGTCCTAGAAATCTCTTTTGAGAAAAATGGACTTTTTCCTCTAAGCCAGGATTTTATATATATTATTAAGCACAATTTCTGAATCTTCCTCATTTAAGATTTCATATTAATTACCAGCTTTCAATTGGCTGAAAATTATTTTGCCTGAACTTCATCCATTTAATTTCTGCAGTTGTTTGCTTCAAACCTTACCTCTGGGGAGGGGAAAAAAATAAACCAGAACAAATTATCAAGAAATTTTCCTAGGATAATAACAAGATAGAATAAAATGGGATGGAGTAGAATTGAGATTTCTTTCATCTAGAGCTAGGGAAAAGTTGAGTTTCATTCTTCTTCCTGGACTTTAACATTTCTGGAAATGGTTCAAAGCTGCATCAGGGGAAGTTCAGACCACATTAAGTAACATATCTACTGAGTGGGTGGTAAAGCACTGGAACAGGCTTCCTCAAGAGGAGGTTGATGCCTCAAGCCTGCCAATGTTTAAGTGGTGTTTGGACAATCACTTAACAATATGCTCCAACTTTTAGTCCATCCTGAATTGGACTATATGATAGTTGTAGGTCCTTTCTAACTGAAATATTCTCTTCTATGGGTAGAAGTATTGATATATACTATATATACTTTAGCAATATAATATGTAGAGTGCTACTCATATTAACTGATCCAATGTAAAAAGAAGCCTAATGCTCTTAGAGCCTTCAGTCAAACATTAATCACAAATCAGGTATGACATTGAAAGATAAAAACAACAACTATGAGTTTTAACTTTTCTCAAGGTGTTGTGAATATAGCTTTTGGGAATCTCATAATAAATGCAGGGTTTATTTACATAGTGATTCCTATATGAATTTTAAGAGGAAATAGATCTAAAGCCTTACTATATTAAACATCTATGATACTTATGGCTTCCCTATACCCTGAAAGACAGTTGCCCTACCAGAAAAGAAAAAAATGTTAATAGATTACCTAATTTTTCCCACTTCATTTCCTATTTAGGACTTATTACAATGTTCTGATGGTTAGTTCTGGACTTAATTTATACTATAATTACAACTTGAACCAATTCTTTGACAAGAAAGTCATCAGCCTGTTAGAGTGGGTCCATAGGAGGACCATGAAGATGATGAGAGAGCTGGAGCACCTCTATCTTCCTCTGAAGACAGACTGGGAGAGTTGGGAGTTGTTCAGCATAGGGAAGAGAAGGCTCCGGGGAGACCTAACAGCACTTTCCAGGATCTAAAGGGAGCTTATTAAAAAAAGGGAGAGGAACTTTTTATGAGGGCAGATAGTGATAGGATTAAGAGGAATCATTTTAAACTTGAAGAGAATAGATTTAGGTTAGATGCTAGGAAGAAATTGTTGACTGTGAATGTGGTAAGACAATGGAACAGGCTGCCCAGAGATAAGTGGATGATCCATCCTCAGAAGGCTTGAAAACTAGATTGGATGGAGCCCTGAGCAACCTGATCTACTGTGTTCTGTCCCTGTCCATGTTGAGTGGGGTTGGAACGAGATAATCATTAAGGTCCCACTCAATCCAAGCAATTCTATGATTCTATGTGAATAGGAAATAATAGTTAGGGCCTGTGTGTGAAATGAAATAATTACAGAGACTAGCAGTGATAATAAGAGAATAGAAGAACATGACCTACAAATAAAAATTGAAGGAAGTAAAATTTCCTTTTGGACAAACCCCCTCCATCTCACTCCAAACACAAAAGACTTTAGATGCATTTTCAAATATATATGGCTCGATATATCTCCCTGTTGGTGATTTTTGCCTTTTTCTGTAGTTCTTCTGTGGCAATTAATGCTTTAAGAAAATTTAGAGCATATGATGAAACACAAGTCAGTATTTACTGGTTCCAAATGGTTTATTTTTTCATATTAAAAAAAATAAAAACAGGGCTATTTTTTCCCCATTATATCCACTGATGGCAGACATAATCAGCTCAATTTGTAGATTAAAAGATTCAGTTTAGATATTAACAGAAACATACTTTCTTACTATAAAAGGAATCCTATTCACTATACTGTCTAATACTATGTTGTTTCTTATTTTCTGCCTGCTCCTGAGATGTCCCTTGCCACAGGAATATGAAGAAGTTTGTGAAGTCTGCCTCCAGTGTACACACATTCTTGGAAAAGAAATGAATGGGAGAGCTGGAACAGTTTCAGGAATCAGCTGAGGCTGAACAGGAAAGATGACAGATAGTAACCATGTCTTTAGCTCTGTCTGCGACTCAATACCACAGCCCAAGACAGTGGCACTCCTTTGGACTTGGATCCAGCATCTTGTATTACTGCAGCACTTCTTGTATAGCTTCTCAGCAGAAGTAGTTGAGGTATAACCCCACGAGTCTACAGTTTCCAGTTCCAGAAGTACCATATTTGGAAGTAGCTCAGGTATCTCTGAACAGTACGGCATTTTTCCATATAGCTATACCTTGAGACCTTTAACACTGCCAAACTTGTATGGACATATATGAACTATATTTTTCTATGGATACCGTTAAAATCCAATTCAGATTTTTCCATCATATAATTTAAAACTCATACTGCAGGCAATAGGGACATCCAAAGATAATTAAATTACAGCTTGTGAAATTTCTGCACAAAACCTATAGATTTAGTTCACCCAGTCCAGGCTGGAAAATAACATAACTAATCAAATAAGCATAATTTTATCATTATTTATTCATTTTCTTTTGTTATTCTAGTAGATTACTAGAATGTTCTTAATTTTAAATCTTACTGAATATAAAGGTTAATTAGTGTGTGTTTCTGGTACTCTGAAATTCTGAAGAGCAGTGTTAAACCCTTATGCACCCAAGAAAGAATCAAATCAACATCATTGGTATTCAGCTTATGGTCTGATAACTTGCCAAGTGTTTTAGAAATAGATTGCACAAATACTTTAAAGTGCTGGAAATCTACAGTAATATATACACATATGCAATACAGAATTCAAAGTAATTGATTTGGTATCTCCTTAGATTAGATTTAAGGGTCTCTCCATCGATGCAGAAAGAAGGCATAGCTTATGTAGTATATCAACATTAAGAAGCAGCCTTATTGTTATGGAAAAACCTGAATTTTCTGAATTCTCCATTATATTGCAGGAAGATGAGTTTTATCCTAAGAGAGCTGGCAACTGTGGAAAAGAATCTACGTGTGCAGCATTTCAAATCTGCGTGAACTATGGAAGTACAGCCACCTCTGCAATTCAATGGAACAGTTGCCCAACGGGTTTGTATAAAGTTTGCCTCTTGTTACTGAAAATGAAGATATTGTTACAATTGGCTAAAAATCTCAGAATAAACCCAAGGTTAACAAAATATAATAAATCTTCTCTGTTGCCCAAATGTCAGTTTATGGAAAGTATGTAATATCCACTGACAGCTGAATTTCCAAAAGCAGTTGGATCTTTGTATTTTGTGTTTTCCTCAAAGAACAAAAACCTGACTTTAAACATTAAAAAATACATGTTATGCCAATATATATTGTAGATTGAACTATTATTTATGTAATATTCAAATAGTCTAAAAGACATTGTGTTATAATAAAAACATTACTATCTCTTTATAATGGATATATTGCTATGACTGTTGATCCATCAATAAAGCTACTTAAGAAAAATGAGGGAATTTGCTAAAAAAAAAAAAGTAAAATAAGAAGAAACCTAATTGAGATGTAATTTATAAAAGTTGCTTTGATATATTCAACACATTCTTGTCAATACTATAGTACATTTTTCTAAAATTAGAGAAAGAAGGTTTTTAACCATGATGTAGCAAAACGGGTCCAAAATCTTCGACTGCAAAAAAAGGCAGTATATTTCTTTTGTTCAGCAGATCTTATTTTCCCTGAATTCAAAATGTTATCTCCTTTCTCAATAGCAGTTATTTTGTTAATCCTGTTCTATATTGCAGAGGAAAAAATGGAAAGATATTTTATTCAGGTGTGAATATTATCAATACAACCATTAATGAAACCTGAATTCCAGGGCTCAAAATTCTTTCTGTTACACTTATTCATTATAGATAATTCCTTTTGTACACACATACAGGGAGAGAATTTGTTATTGGTATGAAAAGAAATGTGCCAAGGATTCACTTTTAAGCTCCAAGATTAATGAGTTCAGAAATTCCTTCAAAAGAAACCTTTTATTTTGTTTTTTGTTTTTTTTTAACATGGTGTAGAAGTTAGTTTCATTTTTTGCAACAAGAATTTGTTTTGAAAACACTGAGACATCGGCCAGTGAAATCCCTCAGTACTATATTCATGTGATTGTTATTCAGAAGAATCTAAAGAAGGCTTGAGTTGTGACCAAAGTTTGTACTGCATCCCGAGAAAGATACAGCTAATTTGCAAAACATCTGTTAAAGAATCAGCCACTAATGTATACTTAGGCCATGTGCAACTTCATAATACACCATGACTTTGGGAAAAGACAACTGAAAACCAAAGAAAACCACCTCCAGTCACAGTATATTACACTGTTTCTGCATTAAATGTTTGTGCTTTACATATGTCCTTCTGTTACAGAAGTTGGACTCCAATATAATCATATTTTATGAAAACCTTATACTGAAAGGTGGAAGCAAATTTTGTAAAACCAAAAGTTTTGTCTGCAATTAAAATGGCTGAAGGATGGGGTCATGCTGCAGAACAAAGGTTCTCTAGAGTGGGAAACAGCTTGTGATTACTTTTCTCATGAGTTTGTGAGTTGCTCCTCTGGTGTGATTATCTGTATGATTTATTAATTATTTTGGAAGACCCAGCCTGAAAATCAATTCCTATGTCTTTTCAATCCATAATCTAGACTCAAAAGAATGCAGAGTAAGTTTGATTTTCATTAGTAAATTCTTGTTTTGCTAAAGAAGTTACAAAGGCCACAGAGGCTTAAATCTCCTGTTTTGTGAGTTTGACTGAGTCACAGTTAAATGCTAAAATTGTATCTTTTCTTTGAGCCTTTTGGAATGATGGATGACTCACATTGATATTAAACTCATTGAGTATGTCTTTTGGGGGAAAAACAACTTCAAAACAATTTTCATTTTAATTCCCATACACCTCAAAATGCTTATTAAAATAGAATATAATCTGAGTATCTGATAAAATGGTAATTTTCAAACTACTTAATTGAAGGCTGTATTCCTTATATTTAATAAACAGTATTTTTTTCTGTTATGTAGACAAGAATATTTATTTATAATGTAGGGAAAGGTCACATACTTTTGTTTCCATATTTTTGACAGCAATTTGGATTTTCTTCATTGTTTTGGACTGTTTACTTTGCACTTCTCTAATATAAACTCCTTTGGCATTTACTGGACCCTTTTCCCTGTAGGCTGAAGTTCTCTTCTTTTTTAATTAGGTTGACCTTTTTGTTCACTTGGCTGCCTCAAAATGACTGAGAATGATTGCTCTTTTGGAAGACAGGTTGAAATCAGCACAGAGAAACTGAAAACAGTCATGTGAAATAAAAATATTTTATTCAACTACTCCAGTGCTATAACTCCATAATCATTATGTTCATAGCCTCTTACACAAAGAAATACTGGCCTCTGCAAATTTTGTGACATTTTAATTATAACAGGTTTTTTCTCATCTTCTTGAATGAATGCTTTTATAAGTGCACTTTGTGACTAATATGTTCAGAGTATATCTTCACAGTCCCATAATGAGTTGCCTTTTTATCCTTCCAAGTTATGAAGGGTAAACTTTAACTACAAAGTATAAGTTCATTTGCTAGTGTCTGTTATATAAAGTCTATTTCTATTCATTCTACCAGCATCATTGAATGAAATGACTATTGAAGTTACATTTTCTGGGTTAAAGACTAAAATCAATAGCCTTTATTTTGTTCTGAGAGCTCTTACACATCATTCAACCAGTCTAGAAATAAATAAGAAGAGCATCCTTTACAGGTTTATATAATTGTTCTAAAAGTTTAATAGGTGAACCACAAACTCTTTTTCATTTTTACCAGGAAGACAGTGATCAGCAAAATTCATGTTTACATTTACAGTCATTAAAGTAGTGTACCTGAAGACAGGGAGTGATGAAAGTCTTCTTTCCTACATCTTAGGTGGTGTGAAGGAATTTATATCTCATCTCCACACTCAGTTGAAGGTTCTCTATTTTTCCAATGAATATCAGGTCAGTAGGATTCATTCCTGGTAAGTGATTGCTGCCCAGAGTTTCCCATAATAATTGAAAGACATCTGAAAAGTCAAGTATGAGTTATGCAACCAGTACCTTAACTCTGTAAGGGCTTTAAATTTCTCTAGAAGTCTGTGAGAAAAAAACTTGGTTTTTTGGTACTTCTGGATAGAACCAGAAAAATTAATCTGTTTTTCTGCATCTATGGAGTTTCATTCTCTTCTTTTCAGAGGCTTGGTAGATTTTCAAGATAAGGGACTAGGATGCCTGATCCAGCTAATCACTGAATCATTGATATACTAATTTCCTTTCCACAGCATGGCCTCTTGTTTGAACGGCCTGTGTCTGCCCTGCCTGTTATATGAGCTTCAAATCAGGCCAACATTGTGCCCTGCAACAAGGTGTCCAGCTACTACTGCAGAACTGACAGTAGCAATAGCTGAAGGTTTTGCTTTTTCCTCTTACTACTGACCTTTAGAGACAGTGACAAACATTGCTATTTTTGGAATAGTAGAATCACCAGCTGTACTTGTTGTTGTTGCTTTCTTTCTTTGTAAAGCCACATTTTGCTCTTTGATCAGCCTCTATCTTTTAATGGAAATTTCCTAGATCCATTCCTAAGCACTTCAGTTAATAACCCACTTCTAGTATAACCTTTTAGGACGTCTACATCATCCATTTTAAAGGGTAATAGACATCGTTATTTTCAAGGCCACAATGAGACATTTTATTTCTTGTATATAATAATCCCAAAGACCTATCATCAACCTGATCACTGTTGTCATATAAGGAAACAGGTTTCCCCTCATCTGTTTCCCAGTATTTTAGCTCTAATCTTGAATATTTTTCTATGTAAGAAAAGGACACAGAATGTTAGCTATTTGGTACAAAGAATCTGTCATACAACAAACTTTTGCATCTCTTTGAGCAGACAATTGATACACTGTTACAGTTGGGGTTTTAGCACAGCTGTTGCCAGTCAGTTTCTTACCTGCAGCTGGAGAAGCAATTGCTTCATCATTAGGCCATTTATTTATGCAGTGTACAATTTATACCTCCATCATGGTTACTACAGAATTTTATGTAATGGGAAGTTCATTGTTGTAGACTTTTTACATGCATGTTCCTTGAGTTAGTCTAGTGAAATTCAGATTGTTGTAGGAAATGTTAATTTAAATGTTTTCATAAATTAATACAGTGAATTTTATTTTTTTTCAGAGGAAATGGAAAACCCTTCTTCCTCTTAGTGACTAGTAGTTTGAATAGATGAGAGGGAATGGTAGATCATGATGACTTACATTTTCAGGGTTGGTAAGTCAAAAAGGTTAATAAAATGAACAGCTCTTAGGACAAATTGTGTTCTGAAAAGGTTTTGTTTCATTTTAAAGAATGAATAAAGATTTAGGGTTCTGAAGCACAGCAAAGTGTAAGAAAGCTAATCTATCCAATCTTAAGGCATTAATTAAAATATTAATTAAACTTTTTTAAATAATTGAAAATAATCACTATTGCATTCTTTAAGGAATCAGAAAAATATTAATTATCAGCCAACTTTAATATTTGCTCAAAAGCACCAGAACTTTTTGTATTGAAATATTTCCAGCCATAATAATTTTTAAGAACAGTAATTGTATTTTTGAATGCTGTTTTATACTAGAGAAGGTGCTTAAATTATTTTGTATATTTGTGTATTTTCCCATTACAGGAGGAACTGGACCTGTTTTCCTAATAATTTCTGAAAAATATGCTAAGGCATACCTCAAACATGTTGAGAAAAATCTTACTACCTCAGTCTCCAAGTGTGCACTTTCCACCACAATATGCAATGTAGCAGAATTCAAATGTAATGTATGCATTCTCATGAATTCAAGACTTATTATTTCTATTTTATGTAGAACTGACTGTTTTCTACTTCAATAGTGACTCAGTTGAAAATAAGTGTTGGTTTCATTTTGAAAGGGTTTTGTTTCATTTCCTTAATAATTCAATAAAGATTTTTTTTATATCCAACTGAATTATGTTAAAGTCTTTCAGCATACTGTAGTATGATTGGTGTATTTTATATTGGCTAATCCTCATAGATACAGAAAAATGAGAATTAATTCACAGCACTATTTTTAAAGCTGTAACTTCAGAATTCCCTCAAAATATATTAGTTCATTTAATTTTTGATACATGCATATATAAAAACTATTGCCACCCTCCTCTGTGACTGAGTAAACCCATAGTGGCAAAATGTGACTCAGTGAATAAATCCCTTAAATGGAGGAAATCTCAGAGGAGATGGGCAAGTATGATGTGCTGTGAAGCTCAAGGAATAATGTAGGATATCTGATCACAACTGTTGTGAAAAAGGTAAGTTTATTTCTCCACAAAGGGCACTGGAACTTGGTCTTAAATTTTAACATCTATGTTATAGGCTCAGGAGAATTCCCACACACAAAATAAGACGCTAAAACACAATAGAGGTAGCAAAGCAAATTTATTAGTAAGCAAAGTAAATGTATCCCATCTTTTGTGACAGAAAACAATATGTACCAACCCTTGGAATCTTAACAAGCTGCTGAGCAGGAGAAGGAGATGGAACATGGTACTCAGCAGCAGGGGTAGGTAGGCAGTGCACCTTCAGGGTGTCCCCTGGATCAAAACAATGCACATCTGGTCATCCTCATCCCACATCCACACATTATATGTGCTCTCTCTGGAATGGAATTTTGCCATCTGCAGCATCAACTCGTATGTGGCTAGTGCATAAGTCCAGACCACAACAGCTCAAAATGCTTACTTTGGGCTAACAACGGCTCTGTTCTTTATTGTTCCTTTGTTAAAAACTAAATTCTCAGCAGTTCAATGTTTCATTTCCAAGGTTGAGTTTTCCGCAGTGAAACTATGCAGTATTTTCTCATACTACATCAACAAACACAACCATGGACCAAATATGACAGGGCCCTGAACTTGACTCTTGTCCATAGCATATCTTTAAACAGTTGAGTGGATAAGGTGGTGGTGTAAATGTTTCTTCCTGAGTTCAGTAAAAGAGCATGAATAACTTTCTGAGGTAATCAGACCAGCATGGAGGGAAGGAATTCATGATTCAGCCCAACACAGAGTATAAAAAAAGATACCAATGGGCTTGTGCTGGCTACAACCCACATATGCCCTCCTGGCTACTAAGGAGATGGTCAGAGTCTTGAACTCTGACCCTCTCCCTCCATTATATGAACATCAGTGGTTACAAAAGTCTGAATTCCAAGCTATTTTCTGTAAGCATAAGTCACCTTTTCCTTTGAGAAACCCATTAGCAGCATATACAAAAAAGGTAAGTATTAATGCAAACATAAATTCATGCAGTCATGGCTCTGAAAAAAACAGAAAAAATGCATAGATTTTGATAGCTGTAGTTTATTTGATTATACCAATATCACCAACAGCTGTCATAAACATCATAAACTCTTTGATAGCTGTCCTTTACATAAGTGCATATGCTCAACATCATATCTGAACACTTGTACTTCTCATACTCTCAAAACCTTATCTTTATAATGGTGGATTTCTTGGCAGCAACCTTCTTACATAAATGACAGGATTTGCAGCATGGAATTCTAGCCGCACAAGTTGAGACCACTATTTGACCTTTAATTTAGTCAATTAATTGCCTTAGATGTTGTTGTGTAGTACTCTAGGACTTGTGTCCACTGAAATTTTTAATTTTTTAAACCTAAGTACATTAGTTGCAAACTTTGCCACACATATTTAAAGATAGATGATTAAAAGCAGAAGACAACATTTATGATAAGTTTGATAACAATGTTTTGAAGTGTGCACCAATACAAGACTTTACAATCACAAATGAATCATTTCATATTGATCTTAGGAGAGATATGACTCATAATATTAAACGTGTTAAAGAAAGAAATTTGGATGATGCAGAGGTGTGGATGTTTGGAGAAGAGTTTTATTGCTACTTTCTCTGGGAGTGTGTAAGCAGTTCTTCATCATTTGCCACATTATTAATGGTGGTATTGGACTCATCTTCATGATCTGCCAGCATACAGCTGGTATTCTGGAAGCTTCTGAAATTCCAGAAGCACACATAAAAGCATTTCTCCATTTAACGACAGAAATGTCCTTGTCAAACAGAAATAACATCTTTGGCTTAATATTTAAGTCTTCTTTAATTCTGGAAATTTCTGCATTTAGAAAAACCCCTCATATTGAATATTCACAGAAATATGATGCACAAATATGTGACAAGATTAATACAAGAACTGCTTAACCTACTGGATCTTGTGCAGCCTTTGCCAATACACTCACTCTACTTCTACAATCTTATCATCTGTGCTGCTATCCTGAAATGCAGTGAAAGACTGCATTCTTTGCTTCAAATTTCCCTTCATTTTGTTTTATTATAATTTTAAAAATATACTGTATGTATTTATAGAAAACAAAATGTAGTTTCTCAGAAATTTTATTTCCTCAGGCTTGAAATGGCTGATAAAAGGTTTAGTGCTCTGGCTTTTCGTATGAACTGTCACACACATGCTGCAATTGCTTTCCTTCATCTCAGAGATTAAAATGTTGCCATTCTGTCATAATGAGAGATAATTATGTCCCATATTGAAAAAGTGCAAAAAAAGTATTCTGGGAAGTGTACCTGCTGTCATTGTTAGTATGTCCAAATTTGGTGTAAGAATGTTGATTGTCTACTGTCTTTCACAATGGTGCACAGCAAACCTCTATTTTGTGAAGACTAAAATTTTCATTTCTTGCCTCATCAATCTCATTAAAATCAAGGAGTCCCATAGGTTTATAAAATTAAACTGGATATACTCAAAATACAAAATGGAAAGCTGTGACTTAAAATATCTCTACATATTATCAAAGACAGCATACAATAATGATAACATTCTAGATGTGATAATATTAGTAATGAATGAAATTTACCTTGCAGAATACTTTTATTATAAATGAATACAGCATATAATTAATAGTTTTCCCCAACACACATCATTTGCCTTTGTGATGGGAAAGAAGAGGAAGAATATACTTGGTTTGTGCAAGTCTATCAAAGAATTTCTTCTAATATTTTCTTTGTAGTTGGTTTAGCAAATACAAAAAGAAGTCAAAGCAATATGAAATTTAAGTACCTTATAGAACAAATGCAATGTTGAAATACAGACTGAATTTGGAATGTAATTTGTCATTAGTGTAACCATATCCATTTGTTGTTAATGTGTAATAGTTTTACTAATATTTTGGGGTATTAAAATTAACACAATGCTACATCACTTTGTTATAGAGATTGAGAAAAACTCCATTGACAATTATCCTCATGTAGAATCACTCTGAAAATAGTGTGGGGATAGCAGGAAGTCATCAAAGAAAGTGTCCTAGTGACTCCATCATAGCTTTCAAACACAGTTATGCAATTTCACAGAAAAAAGGCAGGGAGTTGTAGAATTGTCAGGATCTAGATTAGTAGTATTTCAAGTGTTTTCTACAGACAAAATCTGTACAAAATTTAGGATAATGAAAAACAAGGTTATTAATTTTACAGTGCAATCACTTTCCAGGTAATCCCTTTGTAAAATATAAACTTGAGCTCTTCTTATTACTATTAAAACAGGGTTTAACAGAAAATACATAGATTGTTTAATATCTGTGGAGGACATCCTATGTTTTGTTATGTTGCTTACAATTTTGCAAGACTGATGCCATATTGTGAGGGAAAATAACTGGTGAACAATCTTTCCTTTTATACCACCTTCTCAGGTAGTACTTCCTGGGAGATTTTAGCAAGACCTTGTCATAATACTTTTCTAATACTAGACAACAAAACAGAAGATAATTAGAAACTAATCAATTTTTTTTAAATCTCATTCAATTAAGTCTCCTTGCTAGTGGTATTTGGAGGTGTAAATTCAAATTCTGTAATCTGTTCCTGATTCTTCAAAACAGTGGTGTAGCAAAAAGGCTTGAATAATTATAAGAGCTATGAAAATTTCTCTGTTGATGTATCAGCCTCACTATGCCCTGAAGACAGAGGACCAGCTTGATCCTGCTCAGCATGAAACACAAAAATAAACTCAAAGCTCATTCTTAAAAGATAGGAACAAAGACCAATTTATGCTGTTAAAGCATTGAATGATCTCCTTCGATTTGGTAGGTTTCTCAATTGACTACATAGAGAGTTGATATAACTGTTCTTATATTGTATCTGTAATGCTGTGAGAAGAATTCATAGGAAGTGTTAAAGATGGCAGTAATGGAAGGGTGATGGTCTATTTCAGTTCTGCTCTGCCCAGTTGTAGGACTCTATGCCTGTCTGGACTGCTCTGTCTACAAGAGGTAACATCACATTTCAGGGACCAATTTTATAAATGTCCATAGCAATTCATCTTTTTAATCAAGAAATGTAAACTATTCTCTGTTTCAGGAAATTAAACATTTTCTTGCACTTTTTATTTTCCTTAACCACCCCCCCCCACAAAAAAAAAAAAAAAAACAAACAAACAAAAAACCCCCACAAACCAGATTTGTGGAGATCTTCTATGCTCCATTTAAAGTATGCAGCTTTATAGAGAATACTTAGAAAAGTAACAGAAACTGTGTAGATGAGACTTTGAGAAAGTGCTATTGAATTTCATCGATTTATCATGCAAAGGCCAAGAGAATATGCTGGGATAAACTGTAGGCATTAATAAACTCCCTGAAAGCCTGATAAGGATATGTTCAAAAGGGAAAGAGAAAACTGTTTAGATAAGACCATAGTCTATGTGACTAGAATGTGATTATTTGTCTGGCTTTCAGAAGCATTATAAAAATTATGCAGAACTGGCATTTGGAAGGTTGACCAGATTGAATAAAAAAGTGAGCTTTAGTAAGACAATCTCTCTGTCTACAGATTTTTATTTTCAATTCTAATTTAAATGCTCTGCATATGATAGAAGCAATATAAAATACAGGCAAAAAATTTCATTTCAGATTTCAGCCTGTTCTGCTACATGAAAGTAAATTGGAAAAGGACAGAGTTAAATAAACAGTGCTCTAGAGAACAGGAAAAAGTATTAATAATGGTAAAAATAATGCACCCCATGTATTTGATCCATTTCATGCCAATTATTTATCAGTATTGACTTTGGTTCCAGATATGCAAGATTCTGTGACTGAATATCTCAGTGATTCATAATAAATTAAGATAAAGTGCTCTCAGGGAAATGATAAAGGGATGAGAATTCATACATTGCAAACTTACATTAATAATATTGTATAAAACTTCATGTGTGTTTGACATTCATTCTGAATGCTCTGTGTAAGTTGAAGTAGAAATGCACATTCCCAGCACACTATTTCATAAGTAGGGGGTGGTCCCATGGTGTAATGGAGAGCATTCTGGACTCTGAATCCCAAGGTCCTGAGTTCAAGTCTCAGTAGGGACTGTCACCTGGCAGTTCAATGCCTCCCTGCCATCTGAACCCGTCAGATCTTGGATGCTGAGCAGGGTCAGCCCTGGTTAGTACTGGGTGCAGTAGACAGTCACGAGGACTTCCCTGTCACTGTCCAAGCTTGCTCAGCCGTGGCAGAGGAACCTTAGGACTTAAATGGTGGGGCCAGTTCTGCACACGCTGTGCCTCACCTAAAAAATCCACTGCGCAGACTGGAAGGGCACACCCACGTGGGGAGAGCACTTCCCAAATCTTAGTTCATGAAGTCTGGCCGTACATTTCATAAGTAAAGGATTTTGAAGTAAATGCCTCTATGTGGTTGTATATCACACTTCACATGAAAGAC
>JAJPCS010000055.1:17935170-17962067 GCA_021164005.1 Willisornis vidua nigrigula | reverse complement strand
AAGTAAATGCCTCTATGTGGTTGTATATCACACTTCACATGAAAGACCACAGCTGCACTGCATCATCACTATAGTTCCAGATGTTCAGGGATGACAGTTTTCTTTTTTCATTACATATCAATGATGTAATGTTTCATAATACATGTCCTCCAGACAGAAAAAGAGAACACATTAATTTGACACATGTTTCAGCTAGAAAACAGCTGCATGTTTGGAAAGGTAATCCTCAGATATCATTCAGAAAGTACTTGCCCTTGTAAAAGAAAACAAATCTTTCTCCATCATGCATTCCATTTTAAATCAAGGCACCTTTCCTAAATCATGACTTAATTTTTGTCTTCATCAGGAAAGAATATGAAGCCTCAAATGACAAATTACAGATGACTTCATAGTAGTAAAAGCTAACACAACAGGTAGGGCCTTTGACTAATTTGTGTCGAAGTACCTTAGCAACTACTGTCTTGTAAGGAATAACAAGGCCCGAGGCCTTGGTCTCAGTCTTTTAGGACTGTTTATATTTAACATTTGTTCACACAGTCCCTGGCAGACCCAGTTTTACTTCTAGGTCATAATTTTTGCATCATCATGTGGGGCATCCTTTAGTCTTTTCTGCAGAATTACAAATAATGTGCTTACATCAAAAGTGCATTAATCTTTGCTTCAAATTCCTCTGTGTCACAGAACCCTTCTTTGCACTCCAGTAGCAAATCCTTCAAACATACATCTGCTAAAACCCTAGAGTAACACGATTTTTCAACAAAAATCTGCCATTTTATTGAATTGTTGAAGAACAGAATGCAAAATTATAATAATAGCTCTTATTTTATCTTGGGTAGTCCAATTATTCAGGCACCTTTCTTCTATGCAGGGGTCACCATGAAACACCTGTTCCCAAGGGGAAGCAGTAGTACTAATGTCAAAGTCATGAATGAAGGATGCCTTCAGGTCATGATTGTATATCTCGTTCCTTAATAGATGATTAAAAAATACAGATTTTTAATATTATTTGGGTTATTTAATTCCTGCTTCAGATGCAAAACAGAGTCACCTAATTTCAGACTTAGAAAAGAACAGAGGTCTAAGTTTTACCCAGGTGTGACCATCATTTAAACTGCTTTCAAAAAAAGCGTGTGGTTCTTGGGGAACTTGGGAGCATGTTAGAAGGTTAGAGGAGATAACTTCACTGTCCTTAAGCAAAAGAGAGACAAATATCAAATTTGGGACACTGGGAAATGAGGTAGGAGGAAATGAATATATAATGAAGTCACTACTTTTGCTGAAATAATTTCAATATCCATTGGTGCTATGTATTGTTTTTTTCAGGCTCCCCATTTTGAAATATCCCTTAAGTTCAGGGTTGAAATCAGAGATGGAAAAGTATTCCACCAAGTATACTCTATTGGTAAGCAGTAGTTCCTGGTTCTTATTGACCAAATGTGTTCATTGTAGCAGGTATCAACTCTGTCAGTTATAAACAAAGGTATATCAACTGAAGTCTAAATTAAGTAGTGACTGCTATATGAAAAAAATTGAAGAATTGTGACAATTTGTTTTGTTTCAGGCTCACCTTGCAGTTAAACACAGTTTCAAAATGTGCTTCATTTTTTTCGGGAGAATAAAGCATTAGTAGGAAAACAAAAGGAATAACTTAAAAAAACCAACCAACCAAACAAACAAAAAACAACCACAACCAACCAATCAAAACCCGACAGTTACAGGAGAAGTAGAAAAGTAAGGTGTTGCAGATTTTACTTAATAACCGTTACTGCTACAAAAGAAATAGTAGAAGAGGAATTTGACACAACTGGAAATATGCTATTAAAAATATCTTTTGTCTCACACCTGGGTTGTAGTTCTCAGGATATGCAGCAAAGACAGCATCATATAATAACAAAAGGAGGGTCAAGGAAAACCTCCATTCTCTGTTGGACTTGGAGGGAAATATAGTTAACAAAGATGAGGAGAAGGCTGAGGTACTTAACACCTACTTTGCCTCAGTTTTTACCAGTAAGACAGGTGACCCTCAAGACAACTGGCCTCTGGAGCTGGTAGACAGAGAGAGGGAGCTGAATAGCCCTCCTGTATTCCAGGAGGATATAGTTACTGACTTACTGAGCCAGCTGGATCCTCACAAGTCTATGGGACCAGATGGGATCCATTCCAGAGTGATCAGGGAGCTGGCAGAAGAGCTTGCCAAACCGCTCTCCATCATCTTCCAACAGTCCTGGCTCTCTGGGGAGGTTCCAGGCGATTGGAAGTTGGCAAATGTCACTCCGATCCACAAAAAGGGCTGCAAGGCTGACCCTGGCAACTACAGGCCTGTCAGCCTGACCTCTGTGCCTGGCAGGGTTATGGAGCAGATCATCCTGAGTGCAATCACACAGCACTTTCAGGATGGACAAGGGATTAGACCCAGCCAGCATGGGTTTAGGAGGGGCAGGTCCTGTCTGACCAACCTGATCTCTTTTTACGATCAGGTGACCCACCTGGTGGATGAGGGGAAGGCTATGGATGTGGTGTATCTGGACTTCAGCAAGGCCTTTGACACTGTCTCCCATAATATATTCCTGGAAAAGCTGGTAGCCCATGGCTTGGACAAGTGTACCCTCTCCTGGATTAGGATCTGGCTGGAGGGTCGGGCCCAGAGAGTGCTGGTGAACGGAGCTGCATCCAGCTGGTGGCCGGTCACTAGTGGTGTTTCCCAGGGGTCTGTGTGGGTCCAGTCCTGTTTAACATCTTTATTGATAAATTAGATGAGGGGATTGAGTCATTATCAGCAAATTTGCTGATGATACCAAGTTGAGAGGGAGTGTCGACCTGCTGGAAGGCAGGAGGGCTCTGCAGAGGGATCTGGATAGACTTGAGAGATGGGCTGATTCCAATGGGATGAAGTTCAATAAAGCCAAGTGCCGGGTCCTGCACTTTGGCCACAAAAACCCCCTGCAGCACTACAGGCTGGGCACAGAGTGGCTGGAAAGCAGCCAGGTGGAAAGGGACCTTGGAGTACTAATTGACAGGAAGGTCAACATGAGTCAACAGTGTGCCCAGGTGGCCAAGAAGGCCAATGGGATCCTGTTCTGTATCAAAAATAGCATGACCAGCAGGACCAGGGAAGTGATCCTTCCCCTGTACTCTGCATTGGTGAGGCCACACCTTGAGTGTTGTGTTCAGTTCTGGGCCCCTCAGTTCAGAAAGGATATTGAGGTGCTGGAGCGGGTCCAGAGAAGAGCAACAAGGCTGGTGAAGGGACTGGAGCACAAGTCCTATGGGGAGAGGCTGAGGGAGCAGGGGTTGTTTAGTCTGGAGAAGAGTTTTAGAGGTGACCTCATCTCTCTATAAGTACCTGAAGGGAAGTTCTAGCCCGGTGGGGGTTGGTCTCTTCTCCCAGGCACTCAGCAATAGGACAAGGGGGCACAGGCTCAAGCTCTGCCAGGGGAAATTTAAGTTGGATATCAGAAAAAAATTCTTTCCAGAGAGAGTAATCAGGCATTGGAATGGGCTGTCCAGAGAGGTGGTGGATTCACCATCCCTGGAGATTTTTAAACTGAGATTGGACGTGGCACTGAGTGCCATGATCTAGTAAATGGACTAGAGTTGGACCAAGGGTTGGAGTTGATGATTTCGGAGGTCTTTTCCAACCCAACTGATTCTATGATTCTATGATTCTATTTTACTATATTGTGTTTCTGTTTCTAATATTATTGCATTTTCTCAGTTGGAGCAATGTAAGCCATGTTGGTAAAAGTTCAACAAAATTTTCAAGATTGTTTCTAACTTTAAGTATAGTAGAAGCAAAATTAAATTTTAACCCTTGAAGTAACTTACTGAATCTAGACATGAAAGCTTGCTCCAGACAACAGTGAATGCAGTGGTAAAATATTTTAAATGTTTTAATAGGGCTTGGACTGAAATAAAAATGCTTCACCCTTGCTTAAAAATATATCTTACAGAGGATACTTTTTCACATGAGTATTTAACTAGATTTTGGCTTTCATGTTTGCTTTCTGAAAAAAAAACCGATCTTTCATGTAAAGTAAAAAGTAAAATTTATGTTATTCAAAACAAAATCCAAAATTAATTTGAACAGTGATCTCAAAAGATACAAAAAATTTATACGATATTAATCAAATATGTCTGTGTGTGCGTGTGCAGTTCAGTCAGCCAGCATAGAAAAAGCAAGATTACTAGCCAATAAAATATCTTTAAAAAAAATTGTTCAGAATAAAGCACCAGGAGAAATATCAACATTAATTTTAAAATGTGTTTTAAAGTGTTGCTGCTTCTGAAGATATTGTGGGGTTTTGTAACTGCAAATTAATCAATTTCTAGAAGCATGACTTTTTAAAAATAAAACTACAAAGTCCTTTTTGTTGACCTAATTGAAATGGGCAGAAACTTTCTTTAATTAATTTGTCATGAAACTGAACCATTTCTCATTTTTCTGTTGCAGTATTGTTATCAAAATGAGATGCAGACCATGAATTTAACAAGTTCTTTCTCAAAAGTATTATAATAAATACATTTTATGCTTGAAGTTGAATTTAAAATGTTCATTAATAAAATCCTATCACAAATGAAAAGAATTCTCATTATCTCTAACACACCCAAATAATATCATATTGGATCCATACAACAACAACAGCACACAAAAAAAAAAGTGGGAAGATATCTTGGAAGATGAATCATTGTATAACTTGTGGAAATTACTGTTATCTAAACTTTTATTTTTGTCATGTCAATCCATAAATATGAGACAGAGATGTTATTACACTGAAATATTTTCAGTGTGGCCCTCAAAAAGTGTATTTTCCCTGACAATGTTATCTTAATGAAACCATGTTTGCAATCGAAATACACCGGACATAGTACAAATTCATAATAACAGCAAGATGTGATCTGCAATACAGTTTAAAAAAAAAAGTTTTCTGGATGACTTTGATGTCTTGTGGGACTGCTTATATGTATGTGCAGCAGTTCTTACCAGAACTCATCAAGTCAGAAAATGAACATGTGTTTGGAACATAGGGTACGTATATCTTGGTGTACATGGTCATCTTTGAAAAGTAGTGTTAATATGTACATCCAAGAATCTTTGAGGTGTTCAAGCACCTCACAGCCACTGATGGGCTCCATAAAGAGACAGTGTATTTATCTACAGTCAGATATTCCCAAATAATTTTTGAGAATGAGATTTGGGTTTCTGCCTTATTCCAAAAACACTGTAAAAAATTATACCTCCTCACATATTAATACCTAATTACACACTGAGAGTTCTAATGATAAAGCAAGCTCCTATGTGGAACAATAAAAACCATTGCTAATAGCATGATGGTGAGTTTGTCTAGAAAGGATTAAAATTATGCTTGACTCAGTGAAATACAGACATTCTAATATCAATTTTAGTTTATGTAAATGGCACCGTGCTGTTTAACTAATTCTGATTATTTAGGATTCATACAGAAAATGTATCTTTCTAATTTCATTCTGTGGATAGAACTGCCTGAAAAAACCCAAAATCGTATATCCAACCAAAAGAAAATGATAATGATTGGGAAAGTTTCAAAATATTTTGCTGATTGATATTTCTTTATTGAGATTAATCATAATTTTGGGGTTTTGGTTTCATAACACATTAAGAAAAAAGGGACAGATAAAGCAAATATGGATTCCATATAGAGAATCACAGAATTAGGTTTTCGGGTTTGAAAGGGTGTCTAAGATCATTAAGTCCAACTCTTAACCTAAAACTGCTAAGTCCGCCAGTAAACCATGTCCCTAAGTGCCACATCCACACAATATTTGAACACCAGTGATGCTGATTCCATTACTCCCTAGGCAGCCTGCTGCAACATTTGATAACCCTTTCTGTGAAGATATTTTCCCTAATATCCAAGCTACACATCCCCTGGAACAACTTGATGTTCTTTCCCTTGTCCTATCACTAGTAGAATGGGAGAGGAGGCCAAGCCTCACCTCACTACGACGTCCTGTCAGGTAGTTGCAGAGAGCAGTAAGGTCTCCCCTGAGCCTCCTTCAGGCTAAACAACCCCAGTTCCCTCAGCTGCTTCTCATAAGACTTGTGCTATAGACCCCTCACGAGCTTCATTGCCCATCTTTGGACATGCTCCAGCACCTCAATGTTGTTCTTGGTGGTGAGAACTACAAAGCAGAGCACAGGGTTTTTGAAGTATGGCCTCACCTCTGCTGAGTACAGGAAATGGTCACTCTCCAAGTCCTGCTGGCCACACTATTTCTGATTCAAGCCAGGATGTCATTGGCCTTCTTGGCCACCTGGGCACACTGCTGGGTCATAGTCAGCTGCTGGTGGCCAGCACTCCCAGGTTCTTTTCCCTGGGCAATTTTCTAGACACTTGGCCTAGGCTGGTAGTACCACATGGGGTTCTTGTGACTCAAGTACAGGACCCAGTATTTGGCCTTGTTAAACCTCATACAATTGGCCTTAGCCCATGGATTCAGCCTGTCCAGATCCTTCTGTATTTCCTTCCTATCCTTCAGCAGAGCAACACTTCCACCCAGCTTGGTGTCATCTTCAAACTAACTGAGAATGCACTCAATCCCCACATCGAGGTAATTTAAAGAACTATTAAACAGGTCTGTTCCCAGCACTGAGCCATGGGGCACTGCACTGGTGACTGGATGTAACCTACATTCACCACCACTCTGGGCCTGGACATTCAGACAGTATTTTAACCAGTGAACAGTGCACCTTCCCATGCCATGATGACCCTGTTTCTCCAACAGAAATATAATTTATTTTATAATAAATTGTCATTATATACTTTATTTCTTAATTATTACTAAGGTATTTTGCATAATATATTATTGCCTGATTTCATTTGATCTCAGTTGATCCTGAAAGTCTTCAGGCAAAAGATATTGATGGCATCTTCCTAATTACCAGTTATGGCCCTTACACTATTTAGTGCTACTTGGCCTTTCAGCAGCACTTAATAATGGGAATTGTGGGATACAGTTTTGAGACCAGTAGCTCTGGTGCTTCTGACTTTTTTGGTCTGTCTCTAGCTCCTGTTTATGACTTATTCAGAGTTTGCCAACATGGTCTGTTACGTTTTCCATTTTGTGAACTATTTTAACTGAAGTTCTCTACTCGGATTAAGTTTTCTTGTAAACTACTGCACTCGATTTTGTCACCTTTTGGTTATTATCAGCATATGTGCACAATAAAAAATCAGTGATATTTTAAAGCTGGTTCTACTGACATTTAACCAGGAAAAAGGAATATAATCATATTAAGACTAGATGGTGTCATAAAATCATGTCGTTTACATATTTGGTTCCGTTTTACTCAATAAAATGAAACTGAAATGCAGTAGAATGATGACATAAGTATAGGGTGAAATTTGCCTGTGTGCAGAAAGCCTCTTTTGTCATATTGTTGCAGTGAGCTGGCCCTATGCACTAAAGTAAATTTTGTCATGGAAAGCAAACTTAGACATTCACCAAGAGAACATGGAAAAATTATTAGCTTTTTTTTCCCACCTTGCAATGAAATAAGATAATAAGGTACAATATACACTTAGATATGTCTGCTTCTCTTCCAAATATTAAAGTTTTATTTCAGTCATTGAGAACAAGATTTTCACCTCTATGTGTGTTTCTGCAAACTGGGTTAATTGACTGATTTTGAAACAGGTTCTAACAATGGGTGTAATTTGAATGGCAGATGAAACAGAAAAAGGAGGAGCCAAGGGGACTCTAGAGAGACTTGAACAGTGGATATTGGGCAAGGGTAGATATTGCCATTTAGGAAGGCTTGCTACTTAAAATAGAGTCCAAATGTTTTTTGGCTGATAGTCCTGACTCAAGTTTAAAAGAATTGTTTGCTTTGTAATTCGGTTAATTTATTTGATAGATGTATAAGGTGTACCTCCACCTGAACATCTATAGAATAAATCAAAAGTTTCCTTGGCTAGAGACAATCTGATTCTTGTCTACATGTTCTAATGTAATAGGTGAGAGATAATTTATTCAAGTTTTTCTTTTATGGATGTTGTGGGTTAACTCTGACAGGCAGCTAAGCACCACACAGCTGCTCTCTCACTCCTCCCCAGGTGGAATGGGAGAGAAAATCAAAAATGTGAAAGTCAGAAATCTCATGGGTTGAAATAAAGACAGTTTGATAGGGAAAGCAAAAGCCACATATGCAAGCAAAGCAAAAAGAGGAATGAATTCACTACTTCCCATTAACATGCACAAGTTTAGCTCCTTTGCTGGAGAGCACAGCTTCATCATGATTAGCAGGTACTTGGAAGGCAAACATCATGACTACAAACACCCCACACTCCTCTCTCTTTGTGCATTTTTATTGCTGAGCATAATGTGCTATGGCGTGGGATATCCTTTTGCTCAGTTGAGGTCAGCTGTCCTAAGTGTGTCTCCTTCCAATTTCTTGTACATATCCAGCCACTAGCTGGTAGAGCAGCAGGAGAAGCAGAAAAGGCCATGAAGTTGTGTAAGCACTGGTCAACAAAATCCAAAATATAGCTCTACATATCTTGTCTTTCTTATGACATGGCTATGGCAATAAAACTTTGAGCTGTTTGAATGATCTTACGATCCTAAATTGACAAAGCTTGACAGAAGACAATGAATGGGAGTGAGTGAAACACAGAAGCAGGTGAGTTATATGGCAAAGCATTCCTATGGATTTAGATATAAGTGGTCAGAAAACAGATTAACTATTTTTAAAGCATTTAAAAATTACATTAGTGTCCAGCTTAATGTATTTTGCTTAAAGCTTTGATTATGCAACAGAGATATGCAGACATAATGTGGCTTTTAGCTCCTATTTATCATATTTAAAAGATTATTCCAGCCAAAACCAGCACACTTCCCTTGCAAAATGTATATCTTACGATGTCTTGAATAAAATTATATACTTATGATAGCACAGCTGTGCACAGGGCAATATGCTTTGCAGTTACTCATTGAGTCTCATTTGTTATGCATTGGAAATAATGCCAGTCTCATTCCTGTGATATTAATGGAAAGAACACGCTGGCATTTTAAACAGAGCCTCTGATTTGTGGTGATATTCAGCTGAATAACTGTTTAAAACTTGTAGACAGAAATATTTGCTGTACAGCACAATTACTGAAGTGCATTATCAGCATGAGCACATTACAAGATCTGTGGATTCTAAACTTTAAAGATGAGAAATGTAAAATTCTTCCTGAAATAAAAGTGTTACCACATGATGTGTGATGACAACAATGATGATGATAGATAGCTGCAAAAAAGAAATTATTTTTTAGAACTATTAGGATTTTTGCTATGCATTATACCTTTAAAATGTTGAAAATAATCTTAAAAAAAGAAGCAATTGTAGTAATATTTTGCACGTTGATGATAAGAAAGACACTGCAAATTTTCAAAGAGCATGAACAATTACTGACTTAAACATGAAGAAAAAATGATTATAATAAAAACAGCTGTCTAAAGTTTTCTTTTAAGTATGTGGCAAATACCAAGGGAACACATGGAAAGAGATTATCAATATACTTTTAAAATTACATTTATTCTACCCTATCTTTTCTTTTTGAAAGACAATAAAGTTGACAAAGTTTGCCTTTACATTTTTTAATGAAAAGTTAGAAATGTAAGTGTACTTCAGGATTTTAATTTCACTAGTATTTTATAGACCTAAAATATATGCTTTATGTTAAATAGATTATATAATGTGTATAGCAGTTGCCAGAGTAAATTAATAACATATTCTGCAACCATAAATTATCAACACATTAAGCAACTTACCTTTTATTACAGTTTTTCAGCACTGTAGATCCAAAGACTTACTGTGTATATATTGTGTTGCCTAGAACTTTGAATTAATTTCCATGCTAGAATTCTTAACATATATTAGTTTATAACTACATACAATGAGCAGTGTTATAATAAGTAAGAATAGCTAAGCTCATTTCTTCTGATTTCATTTCATTTTCAAGTAGTCTGCAACCCCCATTTTGACAAACTAACATAAGGTAATATAGTCACAATGTTAGGGTGTTTTACTACTAACTTTCTTTTGGCTTAACAGTTACCCTGAATAACAGAAAATCTTTAGCAATGTTTGTCAATAATCACTGTATTAATTCACTTTATTTTCTGTCACCTCACTAGTTTAAGTTCAGAGTGAGGATCTTCACTCCTTTAGAACTGTTCTTTGTTTATGTAACTCCTACTTGGGTCAGTGATTCAGCTCACGTCCAACTGTCTGTTTCATTGACGTAATTTTTGACCAAATCTCTTAATGTCAAGTTGTTCTACTGACGGCCCCTAAAGGAAAAATAACAGTAGGAAATTAGTCTTACTTCATATTTTTTATATCAATTTATTACTTAAAAGAGAAATATTCTATTCTCAGATTTAGGGATGGGTGACAATTAATAAGATGGATCAATTAATAATTTGCAACTAGTGTTTCCATGAATCCAGGGACTGAAAAAGCAATATATGTAAACAGACACCTGTCATAACCATTGTGGTCAAAATGTAAGGAATATGATCTTATTTTACTTTGTGTTGCTAATTCTGTAAAGGTGATCTCCAAGGGGAAGCTTCCAAGGAGAAAGTCAAACATACAAATCTCCCTGCTCATTGTATCAGTTGTAGAGGAACTGAAAGGAAGTTCCCTCAGTCATCTGAGTCAATAATCACATTATCAGAGATAAGATGTTCATCTTGTTCCCAGTTTTCCATCTACAATGTCCATGTTGTCTTTGTTTTCCTGAATCCAAAATTAGAAGTGTTTTGGAACAGAATGTGCCACATTAGTGCTTCTTGAACTGAAAATATAAGTCAGAAAAGCTGCTGTAATTGATATTTTTTGAAAGTTTTATTAGAGAGATTCAAGGAGGAAACAGCACAAACAGAAATCTCATGAGCAATCTTTTCAGTTCAGACTTAAGATATGCTAAGACACAAACCAGAACTGAATAACTAGTCCAGAGCTGAGATAGGCAGACCTGGGATACCAGCAGTGTGACAATACTCCCTGCAGTGCATATATTCCATCAGTCTGGCAGCACAGAATTTATTTAAGAAGGGAACTCATGATATGTGCATGATTTCTGTAGCATGCATATGTAATTTGTTTGCTCTTGGCTAACAACATTTTTTTCCATTTTTTGTTTTTGTTCTTTCCACCTTATCTCAATCTTTCTTGAAACAGATGACACTAAAAAAAATAAACAAAAAATACTGGCAGCTTTCAGGGTACCTTTCCGTCTTGAACTTAACAGACAAATGGTATGAAACTTGTAAGCACAGTAGTCAAAGCTGTCTTTGCAATCTGTTGTTTGGCAAATTGCAATTAGGGGGTGGAAAGATTTAAATGTTTTAAGAGATGTAATTTTCTCACAGCTCTTAGCACTTCAGCTATGATTTTCTTCTTCAAGGAAAGGAGTGGGAGAAACCAGGGAGGAGTAGACTTTTTGAGGTGGCCAAATGATCTTAGCACTTCTTTTAAATTTTGGCAGCTTTGATGCCCTAAATTTTGCTGACAGACCTCTCAGCCCAGTTCAAGGTTCTGAGTTCAATATGTGGAAGGATCTTCTGGCAAGAATCATAGCAAAGTCAACATCTTAGTTACAAAGGAATTATGCATCAGGTCTTGGCTCTGTAGAAATTTCACAGCGCCTCTCTCTAAAAACCTTAATTCAATGAGATGCTAAAGCATTGGATAACAGCAGGAAAACAACATAAACCAGACCTCTGCATTTAAAATCTGGGAAAATGTTGAGACTGAAGCCATATTTGGGTATATTTTGTATTGAAAGCCATTGAGGTTATATTCTGCATAAATAAATCAAACAAGGATTGTTAAAAAATAGCTCTCCAGATGGTCTCATTAGGTCCTGCAGTTTTCATGCCCAGAGTGCCAGCTACTGGGGGACCAGCATGAGTGGATTTGGTGTCCCCAGCATGAGTCAGAGTGGAAGAAAAGAGGACTTTGGCCTGTGCAATCAGTGACTGGAGAGCATGTGTGGTCTCAGTGCCAGCTACTGGAATGGGTGAAGGTCTCTGCTGCCAGCTACTGGAACAGGTATATTGTGTATCCTGAAAATCAGCTACTGAGTGGGGAGTGGTGTGTGTGAAGCTAGTAAGGAGATGAATGTTGGTGGCTGCAAGTCGCAACATCTGTGTCCTAATGACTACTGCTGGAGCAGGTCACTTATCTTATCTGACCCAAAATGGTATGTGATGGGGTTTTAGTGCTTCATTCTCTAGCAAGCTTCAAGATTGATGAGGCAGTGGGTAGAAGGCACTTGATCCAGCAATAAGTATCAGAACACGGGGTCTGTGCTGGTATTCAGGGGAACTCGTGAGTGTGGGGAGACTGTGAGATGAGTGTGAGTGTGTGTAGCTGTTTTCTCATTTACATCAAGCTGAACTTGCAGAGTAGGAAGCCTGGGAAGACATTTATAGGGCCTAGGATCTGGGGAGTGGTATCAGATAGACAGAGGGACCACATTGCATCAGTACTCATAGTGATTGATGAATGTGTGTGTCCTTGTGAATCTTATGAATCTGAAGCATTGTGTGTGTTTGTTTTCACTTGTGAAATTCAGTGTTTATCAATTACCTCCTTTGACTGCCAAAGCTTTGCCTGTTGGCCTTCCTGGCTGACAGGGCACTGCTGACTCATATTGAACTTGCCATCAACCAGGTCCTCCCAGGTCCCTTTCCACAGCACTCCTCTCTGGCCTCTTGTTCCCTACTGTACACACATATCCAGGGTTGCCCCATTCCAGGTTCAGAATCCGACACTTCTCCTGGTTAAACTTCCTATGATTGGTGATTGCCTATTTCTCTAATCTGTCGAGGTCTCTCTGCAGGAAGTAAGGTGACCTGTCTGTCTGCACTTGTGCTGTATTTGAATCTTATATATAGGTGCTGTTGAAGGCAGGAACTTGCCTGTGGTAATTCATGCTGTGAGAATTGCTATTTGGTGAACATGTAGTTTGTACAGAGACCTCCTGGACCCTGAGTTTCCAGGACTGGGCTCCACCAGCAGGGCAGGAGGAATTCCTGGGTGTTGAATTGCTGGAAGCAGTAACAGCTCCTAACATCCCTTAACAAGTGAGATGCAATTTTGGTAGATCTGTGGAATAAATAATAATACATTATGAGTACTTAAGAACGTAAACCTGTTACAAATTGCAACTATGCATGGACTAAAACAAGAGGTGCTTCCCTTGTTTCAGAGGCAAATCTCTGACAATAGCAATAGAAAAAAAATGAAACCATGAAAATAATAATGCTAATTTTCAAAATATTTAATAATATTTTTATTCAAAATAGTATAAAAACTAGAATTTTGATCTAAAATATAAAATCCAACAGACTAATCTGAAGTGTTCAGTCTATAGAGTTGTCCAGAATAAAGCTAGTTGGGATATGGGACTTTAGAAGATTGTTTTAATTTTTCATTGGGTTAAAATTATCTTAAAATTATAAAAATAAAAAGCTTATTTGTATTCCAAGCTGAACCTCTGATCCAAGTCTAATGCGAAACAGTACTTACAGTAGTATAAAGAGTTTCTAATGCACTGTTTGGATTTTTCCTTATTTCTATTTATCTGTGGTGTCAGCCTTCAGGAAACTACTTGGTTTTGGTTATCGCAGTGAATTATCTTGGTTATGACTGAGATTATGTATAAGGATGTGGCTTATTGGTCTCAGTATATATCATTGAGTATGAGAAACCACCTAAAATTTTTCTTCAAAGTCCCATCCTCAAGATAACTATATGCACAGTGAAGGGCCAGAGTCAGCCCTTGGTAAACAGATAAACCCACAGAAAGGATGTGGTAGCAGCTGATAATAAGTCCACTCAAAACCTCACACTGAATAAAACAGAAGTGAAGAAAACATCTTGAACTTTTACAAAGTATATTTTATGTTGCCTCTTTGGCCATTTTGGTATGCAGAATTCTGTTCTTAGGTGTGCTGAGACAATTAGAGGGATGGAGCACATCTCCCGTGAAGAAAGGCTGAGAGAGTTGGGCTTCTGCCTAGAGAAGAGAAGGCTCTGGGGTGACATTGTGACTTTTCAGTTCTGGAAGGAGGCATACAAGAAATCTACAATGGGACTTACAAGGAGAACATCTAGTGATAGGACATGGGGAATTGGTTTTGGAGTGAAAGAGAGTAAGTTAAGATTAGATAGTGATGCCAAAGGGTTTTTTTGATTTTTCAATTTTCATATTTTGTAGATTTTAGGAACACAGTAAATGCAATGCTGTAGATTTTAGTGAATTAATATTTAGCAGCTTCTAGTAACAAGTCCTTCTATCTCTACCCCTGCTCCAGAACAGACAGCTAAGATTTGCCAGCTATTTAGTCTCTTTCTCAAGGTACCAGATTAAAGCATATCAGAGAGAACATAAACATGGAGCAGTGTGACCCGAAGCCCTGGAGAGCGTCCAAAGAACCTTTGTGTGCTGAAGAAGAGGAGGTGGATGAAGACAGAGGGTCCCAACGACCCCAGCCCCAATTCAACAGGGGTGGGACCTGGGAAGGGACAGAGGCGGAACTGGACATGTGGACAGTAGTGATTGGATAGATTATATTATAAAAGCTATAGAACTTACAGCTTGCATGCGCGCGCGTCGATGTATTCCTGGATGAGCAGAGTTGCTCATTAAAGTGCCTGCCCTTTATCTTATCTCCTACAAAACTTGGCTTGGAGTCTTTTCTACAGACTTTTACGGCAACATAGTAAGAAGAAATTCTTTATTGTGAGGCAGGTGAGGCACCGGCACAGGTTACCTAGAGAAGCTGTGGATGCCCCATCCCTGAGAGTGGCCAAGGCCAAGTTGAATGGGGCTTTGAGCAACCTAGTGGAAGGTGGCTATGCCTGTGATGGGGTGGTTGAAACTAGACGAACTTTAAGACCTTGTCTGACCCAAATCATTCTATGATTCTGTGACTGCATTTCATAAAAGAACAGGACTTAGAAAGTGTAAAATACAAAATTAAGGTTTTCACTCTGTTTTCACTGATATGCATGTATAATCTTGTTTCAGTAAAGTAGTTAGCACTAGAGATTTTCTCTGTCTTTCAATTAGTGAGTTCTTATAAAGTTAAATCCTAATTATAAATGCCAACAAATACAGGCAGGAAAAAGTATAATTTGCAGTTACAAAGCTCAATTCTATTATTCTCTTTAGTACTAACATTATCCAGATTACTCATTAGCAGCTGTTTAAATATCTGTACTTGAATCTAGACATATAATTTATTCAATAAGTTACCCAAATATAATTTGTTCCTTCATAGTTTAATCACTATTTTTTTCTATAGTCAATATAATGGCTAATAATTTCAGCTTCTGTGTCTCCTCTGTTACCAATACTTCTCGTAAGACAGCAAAAATACTGATATGAGAGTATAAAATAGTAAATTACTTTCAAAGAAGTATTATGCTTTCCATATAATTCTGTATTTTTATGTTAAAACCTCTGACCTCACTAGATACAGATAATAAGTAGATATCTTGAAACTACTTCACTCAGACCTTAAAGTACTTGATATTAGCCTGGTATGGTCTGATCTACAGTAAAACAAGTGATTCATTTCCTGACAAATTTTTTTGCAAGAACTTCACTATTTGTTGAATTCCTTTGGACTACTTTTTCATTGCATCAAGATGTTCCAAAATAGCATATTTTCTAAGGAAAGGACATTTCACATTACAGAAATATTCTGTATGGAAACTTATATGCTATTTCTTCCATGTCTGTGAAGTTCACCCAAATATACTTTTATACAAAGATTTCAGAAGAGCAGAAATATTTTCTCAATTTTTACCTTTGCAATTTTCTTTTTTCCTTCAGTTGGTCATGGGGCACTCTGCCCATGGAGTACACAAAGCAAAGCCTATTAAAAAAAAGAAACAGAAAAAAGAAAAAAGGAAAAAGAAAATGGAAAAATATTTTATTTTCATTCCAATATCACTTGCCACTTCAGTCTGCACACATTTTGCACACATGCCGTTCTTCTTGGCTGTTGCACATGTGCTTTGCTACAGTACAGGAAGTAAAATATATTTGTGCTTGGCTGAAGCTGCAGGTAACAGTATATTGTCCATTGATGCTTATGTTTCTCTGCTTAGTTCATATCCATGCATCATATATATACATGAAATAAACACCTTGAGTATTCCATTTTGATAACTTCAAACTGGTTTTCTGCAATTCTCCTTTTTAAAAAGCTTTTCATGTAATCACAACTGTCCAGTTCAGTTGTCACAGTGAATTTGCAACAGTTCTGCCATTTCTGTCTCTTAAATTTTTTGAAGCAATGAGAGAAAAAAACTCTTAACCACAGAAATAAACTAGCACTACTGCAGCAGAACTCTCTGTGGGACCTAACTACAAAAAAATTTGAGATTTTTCAAAGGCTTCGTTTCAAACAAACCTTTAAGCATACATCTGAGACAGGATCCAGAAGAATGGGAAAAAATCTTGTCTTGATATGAAGGCAATATACCTGCTGAAAGTCTTTGCCTTTTCTGAAGCAAAAATATTTTTTTGTGTTGTGAAAAGACTGCTAGAATTTTTAACAATGGCAAAGCAAATATTTCCTTCATTCTCAAAAGTGAAATTAATATGGTCCTGGAATATTTATTCAGAAATATTTGAAAAGGTTTCATCCAGAAACTAACATTGTATAGTACTCAGCAGTGTTGTAAACAATTGACAAATATGTAGCCTAAACCCCCCAGTGTATTAGAATGGAAAGTTTATCAACTTTGGCTGACTATTTGGATATTCACAGAATCATATAATATGCTGAGTTGAAAGGGACCCACAAGGATCATTGAGTCCAACCCTTAGTCCTTCACACAGACATTCCCAAAAGTCACACCATGTGCCTGAGAGTACTGTACAAGTGTTTCTTGATATCTGTCAGGCTTGGTGCTGTGATCACTTTCCTGGGGAGTCTGTTCCAGGGCCCAGCTACTCTTTGGATGAACAACTTCGTTCTAATATCCAACCAAACCTTCCCTGACAAAACTTCAGGCCATTCCCTTGCGTGCCTGTCCCTTCCCTTCCCCTCATGAGGAAGTTGTAATTGCATGAAGGTCTCCCCTCAGTTTCCTCTTCCCCAGGCTGAACAGACCACATGACCTAAGCTCTCCTCAAATGGCTTCCTCTCAAGGCCCTTCACCATTGTCATTGCTCTCCTTTGGATGCTCTCCAAGAGCTTAAGATTGTGAGGGACTGAAAGACATTCAGTGGATAGAAACAAGTCTGTATGTGGGGGAGAGAGCAGATCATGTTCAGGAATGGTGGTGGAATGGTACTCTGCACCCTCTCCCTCACCCTACCTCCCTGAGAGCCTCTAGTGCAGCTGTCAGTCACTGGCTGACACTGGGAGCCCTGCCCTACACTACATCCCCTGGAGCCCCTAACGCAGCCCTAGAATTGCTGGAAGATCAAAAGCCCCACCTGAGGGGTGATGGCCACAGGAATCCAGAGCAAAGAAAACCAACACCATGTGGCATCCATGTGGTCATGGCTCTACCATTCTTGGATTTCTAGGAGCTGGTTCTATGCTGGATCTAACTAAGGCAGTAGCTATAACTCTCTCATTGTCTCTCCGTTTCTCTCTTTTTACTTCTTCTCCTAGTTCCCTTTTCTTGATATTTGGGCAACTTAAACCCAGATGGGTTGGAATTTGCTAAGTCAATGCTTTGTGAAACTCTTTTTGTCGATTGACTGTTTCTTTTGAACTCCTGCCATGTTCCCTTATTTTCCAAGCTTTTCCAGTAAAATGGTGTTATTTTGACCCCCTGTGGAGCATTGTACCATTTTTCCTATGTTCAGCTTCAAGGTATAAAGGAACCAAGAGCCCATTTAATAAGTCCATGAGGTGGGTTTTGAGGCCTTGTGTCTTTTTGATGTAAAACCTCTTCAATGAGCCATGGGCTGAGCTTGGGGTCTTAACAGAAAACTACTTTTTTTCATTTTTTTTTTTAATTAAGGTTTTAGTCTTCTGTGGGTTTTTTTAGTTTTGTTTTAATTTTTTTTCAGGGGAGGGCTGTGGCAGAGTCAGCTTCCTTTCAATTAGCAAGATTGTATACCTCCCTGCCTGTTGTGCTCCTTCAAATTCAAGCTAATATATTGGGATCAGAATAATACCAAGATAAGACAACTGTTTCACCATAACATTTTGTAATAGTCTCTTTACACCCTTACCATGTTGATTATTTTCTTGTAACCATTCTCTTTTAATGATTACATTTTGCCTCACAAAATTTGCATTCCAGTTTTGCATGGAGAACATGCTTCACTGAGTTTAGAAATCTGTGGATGCATAATACCACTACCAGTAACCAGCGTAGATGGGAACAAAACCACATCCTACCTAGCAGTTCTCATGAAAATGCAGCATAAAATTAACAGAAACAGACCATTCCTGAGATTCATTGCTTCAAGGAACAAAGCAACTTGCTCTGAATCACCTGAAAATCCTGAATATTATTTACAGTTAAACTATATGTTACTGCTAAAGGCATGATAAGGTATTGTGATAGTTGCTTATATCTGCTCCATACGAGAATATTCCATGTAACTTCTCACCATCCCCTAGAAATAATGACAACTCTTGACATCAAAAGAATAACTGCATTTAAAGCAGAAAAAATAAGAAATTATGAAATGCTGTAATAAATGTTAATGAAATATGGAAAATGTAAGTGATTCTCTTTGGTACCAAGATATATCTCCTCCTGGAAAAAAAAAAAAATAGAAACCCTGAAGAGTATAATTTGTTGCCCAAGGAAGCTCTGCACCATTAAAATCCATTTCTTTCCTCGTGGAGAATTAAAATAGAATAAAAACCTAATAATTGAGTAACAAAATCACTGTCAAGAAACTACAGTTGGATTATTATTGTTATTGTACCTTGTTTTCAACCATAAAAGCTTTCTGAACAATTGCTTGAAACCTGTCTAAAAATCCAAATAAATTAAATTAATAGTAGCTTTCCTGTAATTGCATCATGGAGTTTACTTTTATGAGTATGAAATTTGTTTTGATAAAATGAGTCTTTCTGTATAATTGACAGCTTAAAATTATTGTGTAGAAATATATTTTTTCTGAGTGATTTTGAGTTTAATCAGTTACTTTTGTCATTGTTTCATTATTCTTGTCTTGTTGTTCCACCTTATATGAGTTCACCAGTATAAGAAAAAACCTGACTTCAACGCCTGTAATGCACATAATTCTATCCTCAGAAAGTAAACAGACACAGCTCTGAATGGACAAGAATTTTATAGCCACTCTGCATCTTCAGTCAGTTTGCTACTACTTCAGAAAGAAGACTAAATCCTAGGAAAAAACTGTAATACGCAGACATAACAATGGAAATCTGGGTATATGCAAAGTAGTGCTGTAGCAAGTCAAAATGAAGACTTCTTCAGCAAAATAAAGAAAAAATAAAGTATCATGGTCTATAAAATCAAAACATTTTTATTTTAACTAGAACTTTCTAAATGAAGGTTTTGACAGGAAAAGGCCACATGACATTATGAGATGGAAACTTTTGCCAAAGTCCTCTGTGCTGTGTGAAAGCTAAAACTGAAATGTATGCATTTTCTGTGAGATTTTTTTTAAAAATCCATTCATATTTAAATTATACATAACAAAATAGTTCATCTTTATATGCAAAGATATAGCCTGGTGCAATTGAAGAAAAGGATGTGAATATATCTGTGCAGTCTGTGGCCTTAATGTAACCAGTTTTTGGGTAAAATACTTTTTAAATGTAGGGTGTTCCCATAAATAATATTTTAACATTCCTAAAGTGTTGTGAAATTTCCAACATTTGCTGGTTGCCTTGGTTGCAGCCAGTAACAGATGTTTCAAAATGTAAGCCAGGTCATGAGCCACAGGACTGAATAAACAGATATCAAAAAGAAAAAGGATGGGGGGGGGGGGGGAGGTACTGTATTAGTTTATTACATTAGCTAAGTTGCAAAATTTCCACGAGCTTGACTCTGTCTTCTGCAGTAAACAGAGCCAGAAACAGTTTGAGTCAGAGAAGCCTCAGTTTACATTGTTCTGCCAAGTCACAGATGTCATTTATTCCTTGTCATTAAATTACAAGCAGACTTCTAATTTACTGAATATTTAGAAAAGAGGAAGTAGGGTTCAAAACCTTTATTTTGGAGCAACAGGTTCTACAAAATTTTGAGATTTCTAGTAACCTCTGATGTCCAGAGGAGTGGGAGACATAGGGTTTCAAAAGTATATTTTGCTCTCAAATATTCATAACAACTTTGTTTATTATTATTTTTTTCATAAAAAATAACCAGCTCTCACTTACATGCTGTGTCTTGGGTCATTCTTTCTTGGTTGGGTTCCTTCTCTCACTTGCGTACACCTAGTTGTAAGTGCTAATGCAAATATTTGCATAATAGCAGCATTATGCTTTTATTTTACTCTGCTTTTGAAGGCTCCTTTTCAGTTCACAAAAAGCTGCTATTGCTTTGAGTCTGGCTAGAGATGATGACATTTATTATAGGGCTGATATTTTATTTAAAATCCCAGTGTTTCTATTGGAAAACCAGAAATGCTTATGGAGATGCAGTGGTGAATTTAAAGTATTGTATGTTATTACAATGTCTTTCACCAAGAGATTTTGATACTAAATCTTTGGGATAGTGGATAAAGTCAATAGGCAGTAATTTTATATATTCTCCACTTACATGTGTCTAAATTTGACAGAGTAGTGTTGCAGAGGATGACCTAGAGGTCAACATTTAGAGTACTTCTTTTCTAACTTTTCATTGATCTTACTGAAATTTGGAGGAAAGCAGTGGATGCTATAGGTCTGCAGACTTTTGAATAGAACCTGAAGCTGTGTACAGAAGACTCTTTGAATCCAGTTAAAACAGTTTTATCTGACTGTTCACTGATTCGTCTTCACTACTCATGATCTGCCTGTGGCAAAACGCTTCTCCTGGAGATTGTGAAGATCACTCTCCATGATGCTTCTTCTAACAGTGTGAATATTGACTTGCACTTAGAAAGGTCAGACAGCTCCCACAGTTATTGGAAGTGAGAACACTAACTCCAGCAATGCTCTCTGAGAAGAATTTAACCTTCAAATTACAAAACAGAGTGCTCACCAGAGCCAAGACTTCAGCCAACTTGAAAATTAACCTTCTCTGCAAACACAAATGTGGAGTTCAGTGAGCCCCCAGCAAAAGAAAAAAAAATAAACCAAACAACTAAGTGGATGAAAGATCCAAAAGATACACCTATCAGGCATTTCATTTTACTTTTTAAAAGTTGGCAGACTGCATGGAAAGAGTCACTTTTGAATTTCTTAACTTCCAAAACAAATAATGGCTTCAGCTTTTAAGAGTGTTGTGCAGAAAGATAAACCATCCCATACATTTCTCTATTGTTCTGACATCAGATCAAAGAAGTTGATTCCCCATGAAGCAGAGCAACCCAGTTAGCTTGCCTTTGAAAATTCTCTGTGTTTGTTATCATGTGTATTCAAGCTTAGAGCACAGCTGAGGTAATTTAAGGTCTGTAGGAATTTGGCTATTACAATCATGTCCTGTGGTACAATACAAGAAAGATGACAGTGTAGAAGCAGAACTGCAAATGACAATGAAGGCTCACTTTTCATCTTGATGGAGTATAAAAAATAATATTTTTAATTTTTAATGTAACACATTTATATTATGGCAGTAGTGCCAGTAGCCTTATATTGCATACAAATGAAAAAGATTATTTGGTTTGTAGGAGAGTATAGGAGACATTACAATGAAGAATATGACAGAAAAGTAACAAAAACAAAGAAATATATGTAAGGCTTGGCTGTTTAGTAAGGACATTGCTTTCTGAGTTGATTTTTTTTTCTGTTTTCTTTTTCTTTTCTTCTTTTTTTTTTTTTTAATGGATCATAACTTTCACAGTTTTAAGTTTGACATCTGGCAGATTTGATATAGTGTAAAAATCATCCTTAATGGCCATTCTGCCTCATCAGTAGGGCCACCATTCAAGTGACAAAGTGCCAATCAGTTGCTCTTGTTCTTCTTTAGCTTCAAGATATTGCTGGAGAGCTTTTTGCAGAGATCATGATCTCTCTGCTTGATATCCCACTTGTTATAACTATAGTTAAAGTTCTTTGGGCTTATCCCCTATAACTCCCTACCTTTTTTTTTTTCCTCCAGGATAAGACATAACTTGCTAAGTTTCATTTCCCTTTGACCATCCATGCCTCCCCTCACAGAACAGGTTTTATTATATCTGAAAGAGAAGAAAAATAAAAAATAATTAAAAAATAACTCTGCAGTTTTATTTGAAATATGAAAATGAAAGATGAAAACCCAGAATTTTTAAGGTGTTTCATTGTACTGCTACAGATATAATTAAATTGATTTTTTTAAATGAAAATGAAATTTCATGGTCAATTAAAGCATGAAATAAATCACTTGTTATGAAAAAAGAATAGAATATTAAAGCAGAGGAAACGTGAATTATGCACAGTTCTTAAGCTGAGTGAAGAAAATAATCAAGGATTTTCCTCTTCTCTGGACATTACTTAAGCCACTTTTTTCTCAGATATCATTTATTTTTGGTTTATCAAGTTATTTCTGATTAATATTGTCTTACAGTGCACTGGATAATACAAATGTTTATTTCCAAATATGTACTAAATGTTTTCACTTTTTTTTTTCCTGAAAATTAACCAGAGGAAACTCAAGATATTCTCTTGGTATAATATCAACTGAACACTGGTCTGATTTTCAGCCATTGCAACATGGCAGATATTAACATTTGGAGCAAAGCAGTGCAGTTTGCTGATGCCTGAATGAAATATAATAATCTTTATCATATGTGAACATATTGGCTATCACCTAGTTCATACAAATATAACATAGGTTTTAAGCACTGGCTTAAACTTAAGCTCCAGACAGGTTTTTGTATTTTATTTTTAAATTTGCAATGTAGTTTATATAACAGAAGGATGTGCTTTTTATATACTATTTTGCATAAAAATATCCCAGTGAAACTTTTATTTACTTGAATGTGTACAATAAAAAACTAAGTCAAATTTTCAGAATAAACAATGACATCTCTGAGTTATTCAGTAATGAAAATAAAAGTGTTATTCAATGTAGGAGACTTCATGTTCAAAATTAAAACCAGTAGAAAAAAATCTTCCCCTTATTTTAACTTTCAAACTGTTCATTTCTAAATACCATCATTATCATGGAGACTGCACTGCAGATGAATATAATACTGTTTTGTTGGTCCAAAACCAAACTCACTACCTGAACGACCTGCCACCTGTGTATTACTCATTTTGATATCCACCTTGCTTCCAGGTTTCTTCACCTAAATTGTGACTTTATATGTCCTTCGACATACACCAAGAATACTTGATGTGAAGCAAACGAAGTAGATTTCTTAATTTCTAAGGAGATCTAAAGCTTTAGGTAGGCTCAGGGCTTCAGAAACTTAAAATTGCAAAATTTTACTGAGAAATGTTCTTTACTCTCGTTTTTTTCCTTCTGCTGCTAACAATACCAGATTATTAGGAGAAGTAACTTTAAGTATAAGAAAAAAAGGCATTTGAGAGAGTACAGACTTACTGGTGCAAACACATTTTCATTTCCTCTGGTTGCTTTTCTCAAGTGGTAGTCACTAAATGACTCACTAATAGCTACATTATACCTTTCTACAGTACACTGATTTATTTCCTTTGCAGTGGTAAGTTTATTCTTTGTTTTTTGGAGTTGCCTATCCAACTTTTGGGTTCTGCCAGTTCAGCAAAACATAAATTTTCCAGCAGCTAGCTTAGAGGTTTTATTCTCTAGAACAAATGAGCAGTTTTGCTGCACTAGTAAAACAAGTTTAAATAAAACTATACCTCATTTCAACAACTACTCAACATAAAGTGCAATTCTTTTAAGTAATCCAAACAGAAGATCTTAAAATATTATTCACTATGTATCATTATATCAATTTTCCCCTTTGCCCACATGAATGGAGACATTGTAGTTTAAATGTTTAATTGCCCTTGTTTTCACCCATGGACCAGGTTCCCTTCTCAGATGACGATCTCTTCTCTTGCTAATCTATGATTTGATATTATGGGAATCTCTGGTCATAATGTCACACTAGAATTGAAGTCCAGCTGGTAAACTGGTCCACATAGGCTGTGGACATTAAGACATAAAGACTGTAATTGCTACAAAGGTATTATTTTCCAATGTGTAATCTATTAGTCTAAGAGGTAGTTTCACAAAAAAAAAAAAAAAAAAAAAAAGAAAAGAGAGAGAGAGAAAAAAGAAGTATTTTAATTTCAATGGAAAGTTGTTATTTAAACATAAACCCAGTATAGACAGAAGTGTTCCATCTATGTTCCTTAATCTCTTAGAGATCCAGGCTTCTGCAACTAAAGCCTTTCTTCAACTACATGGTACATCTTTTGCAGCACAGCTTTGGTGGTTTTGGTGTTTTGTTTGTTTGTTGTGGTTTTGAGTTTTGTTGTTGTTTTGGTTTTGTTTTCTTTGTGTGTGTGTAAATCGATAGTTTGGAAAGATCTCAGAATACTGTAGATATTTGAAAGGAATTGCACTAAGCATATCACATCTATGATGTTTTTCTGTAACTGTCTATCAGTCTGTGAATTTTTAAAATAAGAGGAAATCGCCAGTTCTTATATGGTCTTTGCTTTCAAGGAGACAAACTCTCTTCCAGTTGCAACAAAGGTGGGGAACCAGGGTACAGAAACAAAAACACCTTCTCTTAGATTTGCTTTTAAGATTGTTTAGTAGGAAGGTAATGTCTTGAAATCCTTCACTAGTTTTGTTATCTTGCAGATCCTGTACTCTGAAGAGAGACTGATGATCATGTTGTGACAGTGCCAGCTGGAAGCAATGTCATGTACAGGGCATAAGCAGCTATCTAACAGCCCAGATCCTGAGCTGTAGAAGGGAAGATTTTTATCTGTAAGAATTCTCAAAGAGCACTATTACTAAATGTTCAAACTTCTTTTTGTTCCCTTAGGCCTGCACTCCAGTACAGACCCAGCTGCTGAAGTTGAGAGAAAGGAAGGCACAAGAAAGATGTAACAGGCAGTAGCAGAATAATAACTATGCAGCGGTTAGGAGATACTGTGGGATTATTGATGTTAAACTATGCCTGCTGACATCAAATGGGCAAATCTGCCTCTTGTAACATACTATAAATACGAACTTGTGCAACTCAGTTAACTGCTTTCTTCTGCAGTCATCACCATGTTTGAAACAAAGAAAATAAGAATATTGTTGGAAAAGAAACTACGCATCTTAACACTGATGACATGCCTTCATTGCTGCCTTGGTTTTACATTGAGAACTCTTAACTGTGGCTTGAATAACAGGTAGATTTACTTGTAAAAACCTGAAAATCTAGGCCTTGTAACCTGTCCGATGATTGATTCAGCTTCCATTATTCTGATGCCTGATATTACCCACTGACCAGTGGATCCCTCGTAAGCTCTGCAAGTCTGACTGAGAAAGATTTCTCAACTGTCTTCAGAAATCTCAGTCCTGTGAGTGTTTTGGTGTGGAATTTGAGCATGCATTTATAAATAAATATTTTGTTTTCAGAAATGTGTGGTTTCTATTTCTATTGGTCTTATATGTGGAACTTCCTTTTAAAGATAACATAAAAGAGCTCTATTACAGAATTTAATACAAACTATTGCAGTGGTCTGAATACCAATGTCCCTGTGTTCAGAAAACTATTCGTTCCCAATAAATCTGACTCTGAGACTCTCTTAGGTCAGTAGAAGAGTCAAAAGCCCTGCCAGACAGCTTCTCAATGGATATAAGACCCTTGTTCATTACCACAGAGAGGATATCTGTGTCACATCAGGTGCAGGGCTGTAGGAAGGAGGAAAGAATGCTCTCTTTTGGAATTAGAGGGAGAACAAGTCTCCTCTCTCCCACTACACTTGTTCTCTGCCAAGAAGACACACTTGTATTGGGGCCAAAGCACTGAAACCAGTGACACACAGGGTAGAATTATAATAGGAAAACTGAATTTTACAAAAGGTTTTTTTCTTCCCTACATAAAAAGGCCTAGAGGTGTGGAGTTGTTTTTTTTTTCTTTTTTACTGATAAAGACCCTCCAGAAGCATAATTTAGAATGTTATTGTGAGGTAGAATTCAGGAAGAGATAAGAAAAAGTCTTGCAAGGTCTGCCACTAGAATGGAAATTACAGAGATTGATAATTTTGAGATCTGGGTATCAAATCCTTGCAAAAGAAAAGTTTTAAGAACATGCACTAACTTCCATTGCAGCAAAATTTGTTGTGAAATTTATGGCTAGATCTTCTCTTTGGCAGCCACTAGAGGACAACCTGATCACATACTTTTAAGTTAGTCTGACGTTTATACCCACAGCAATACATAGGCACCAGTAGGCTTTAATCTATCCCCCTGCCCTGCAACAAAGCTAATGTCTAAATGGTATTAAAAGCCAAAAATTTTACATATATGAAAAAACAAGTATCTCACAGGTCTATGTAAAAATCTGTAGGAACCTGATCCATAAGTTTTGATCTGTAGAAAATGTATATTTTTACATAATTAGCAGGAAATAAAGCAAGGGAATTTTCATGAAAGTAGATAAACAGGAAATATGGAATAACAAAACATCTGATTTGTTTAGCTTGGACAGATGCAGATATTTTGAAGTACTTTCATCTTATATCTTTAACAGCACTTTATATAATCATATAGTAAGTAGTGTACTGGAACATATTTATTACAGAATTGCCAAAAGGCCTCAATTTGCCATATGTAGTAATAAGGTACACTGAGAGCTTCT
>JAJPCS010000055.1:17894085-17934770 GCA_021164005.1 Willisornis vidua nigrigula | reverse complement strand
CTCATTACATCCAAGTTCCATCTGTCCACAGTTTGCACAATGGGATCTAAAAAGGAGTTGTGTTTTACTTCATTTTACATTGCATCAGATTTTGCAAGAACAAATCAGGGCTTTCTAGTCTTTAAAGGGTTAGTAACTAAACATGCACTGAAAGCTCACTGGGGTGGGAGCAGCAAAGGCACAAAGCATTAAGTCAGAACAGTAACAGGAAAACAATGTCAGCACAAGGACAATAAACACTGTTATTCTTAGTGCTCCAGGAATAACAGTGATTATTGTTCTTGTTTTAACATCATGTTGCTTTCATAATTTTTCTGGACAACAACATAGTGTAAGAGGAAGTGCTGAGGTGACCTATAAGATTTTAAAATTATAAAATGGAGATGGAGAGAAATGTCTTTTTATTCATGTTAATTTTGCATTTATGGGACTTTAAGAATGCTGAAACCAAAACACCTAGACAGATGTGCATACATATTTATTTCTTCTTGACAATAACAGCTTCTGAATTGCCATGGCACACAAACAGCCGTGTGTATTTCCTCATAAAGGATCCCTTTCCTTTTGCTCATCCGCTTCCTTAGCCATGTATCACTCTCTTACATTTCACCTTTTAATAAGATCGAAAGATTTTGAAATGAAGATTCTATCTGTAAATCGTGCACCAAGCAAGTTGAAAGTTGTTAAATAAAGCAGCATATTGATAGTGTATCACTATTCCCTTCATGAACACTGATACTGCACAGGTACCAGTCAGAAATCTATCTTTTATGTGTTTCTCTATAATTATATACACTGCCAATGTCATGATGTTAATCTTTGTAAACTTTGTCTTCACTGATACTAGATGGCATCGTAAAATATTTGTAATATCTTCATAGTTAGACCACACCGAAAACACCTCCCTGTTGCTCAAAGATCATCTCTCCATTCTGAGGGAATTTGCAACAATTTGGCAACACCTTGCCATATGCTGGTGTGTCCACTGTGCCTCACTGCATTGTCATTGGAAACCTAGCAACATAGTAAAGTAGCTGCAAAGTAACAGTTCACTTTTCCCAGTGCTATTCCACAGTGCTCCAACTCACATTTCAACAATGATTTGAACAACTGAGAGCCAAGTGCCATCTATAGAAAACGTCAGTTTCAGGCCTGAAAGCACAGCTCAGCATAGCTCAGGCTTCTAGTTTTTCTTAACACCTTTTTGAAACACTTTTGTTAATGCCTAGTTCTATCAAATGAACTTCCACAGGTTTAATTCCTACAATATCAGGAATATCAAAGTACTTTATATTTTGAATATTTTATATATATTTTATATAGCCTTTTTTCATGTTTGCCTTCCATTTTGTGAAGTTACTTAACAAAACCAACACCCTAAACAGTGCAATTAGCATAATCATTGAGTAGTTACTTGGTAAACAAGCTCCATATTTGTGTTACACAGGAGGTGTCTGTTCCTCTGATTTTCCTGAAAAAGCTCTCAAAAGAAAGAGCTATAGGAAAGAATTAAGTCATTGTGTATTCCAACCAAAAGTTACTCTGATTCTTCTTTCTCTCCAGAAAGCCAAAATTACTCCTACTTTCTCATAGTGTTCTACAAATGCTTTGCCTTTGTCTCTTGATTTCAACTACTGTGGAAGTAAAGAGACACATAGCATTAAGTAAATAACACTGAGGCAACTTTCACCTCCAGAAATATTTTAGATTCACAGCACAGTCCTTTCCTTTTCAAATCCTTATCAGTAAATACATGAGAGAAAAGTGTAACTGCTAAGGCCATGAACAAGTGACAGAAATAGGAATCAAGAAGAGGAAAAGCAGGAACAGTATAGACGAGACAGGCTTGATCAGAAAGAGCAAAAGACATATCTAACAAAAATCATTTAAACAAAAACCAAAACTCCTTTTTTCACATGAAGCACTTAGACTATGTGAAAGTGAGATGTGGCAATGCTGCCGTTGCACATCCCTGCCCTAAGCAGTATGGCCATTGCCATTCACAAGGCATGAAAAAATCTTTGTTCTGACCATACTGTTTCAAATTATGGAATGAAGGAAATGGTGACAGATGCAAGAAGAAATTGCATACAAAAGTCACTTTGCACTTATACTAAAAAACACTGCCAGACATTGCAGGGGGAGCATGAATCTGAAAGGACATTTTTTGTTATGCAGTAGATTGGGACTTTATGCGTTGGTGCGAAGTTGACTGTGCACAAGGAGCAAATAGCCTTTTAACTGATAGAACTGTCACTCCCCAATACCCAACTGACTATAAGTGAATCAGCTAGAAAAGGGGAGTAGGAAGGAATGGTGAGACTGACATGCTATGAAGTTGTGCCATACAGGGGTTTGCTTCAAAATCTTGATCATTGAAGTCAATCACTGGATGTTTGTGAATCTAGGATTCAAAGCACTTGTCAAAAGACACCTGGGAGGACAAGTTCCTCTCTCTTTCAAGGCATCTATACAGTTGTGGATGTAATTGCCTGTGTAAGACAGACGTTTACAGAGAGGGGTCAAGCACATAGATGTTTCTGACCTTTCCATGACTGGCAAATACACAGAAGACTGTATTTCCAGCAAAAGTACAACATCGTAGCTCATGTAGAGCAATCTAAGCTGGAATTAGACTGTCAGATTCCAGTACATTACATTACATTATCATTACAGATAGCAGATCCATCAACCACAAGTATTTAGTCCAGGGTCTGATGCTAGTATTTCACCTGTTCTCATAGTTTTCTACACCCTAACTCAGATACATTTACATAATCATATACTGACAACCCTCAAGACCTACCAGGAACTTCTATATATATTTCAAAAAACTTTGCACTTCTCAGTTAAGCCAAATTCAAGCATCGCAGATACTGTTTGACAGTTTTTACAGTCAATAACCCTTAAGTAGTTCTGGAGACTGAAAAACAGTTAGCAAAATCTGACTTTTCACTAGCATTTCCATTAGGTTGTGCCCAGCTTTTATGACTGATTTTGATAAGGCTGGCCAGACCACGTCAGTAATCACATGAATGAGATAATTATAGACACAAAGGGATTTTACAGTGTTGACTCTGTGAGCCAAATTACCTGCTGGTGGTGAGGGCTGCAAGGCATCTGTTATTCTTTCACTTGTGAAAAGCAATTTGTCAAATCCAGTAGTTTTTATGGCTATAAAATTAAACACTGAAATAAAGTCTTGATTTCCAAGAGTTCAGGCATATTAAATTATTCTGCATCTACTTAACATCATCTCTGGAGAAATTAAGAAATGGGAATTTAGAAAATATTTCTTTTAATATAATTTTAATTTAATGTTTCTGGAAAAAAAAATGCAAAAGTTTTGGCTCTGTAGTCTTCTACCTAAAAGTGAATAGAAAAAAGAATGAACAGAATGCAGGTAAAAAAGTAAACAAGGCAAAAGAAAGCAAGAGCAATAATAGGAGAAAAAGCAATAGTAATTGATTTTAAAATCAAATAAACTGTGGAAAGCTTCCAAATGAAACTGCTTCATAGAAACACAAAAGACTGTTAAAAGACTGTGAATGTTTCAGGAGTGGTTGCAATAGCCCCACTGGATTTTCTCATTCAGATATCATGAAGCCATCTGATTAAATGAGATGATTTCTCAGTTTTTTTCATTGCTTATTTCATCATGGCTAGGCTTCACGAATGAAGATTTGGGAAGGGCACTACCCACGCTTTCTACAAGTGTGCTGGTGGCTAAAAAGGCCAATGCAGGATAGGCAAGTCCAGTAGCAAAAGGCACAGCTGAAAGTCTCCTTAGGTGATACTGGTGAGGAACGGTTCTTTCTGCACTGTTTTTTCTCCGCAAGACTGACTGCATGTGTTCTCAAAGGAAGCAGCAGCATCGTGAATGGTGTGTCTCCATGAATCCCGATTGGAGGCCAGAGTGGACCGTTGATGGCAGTCAATATGGTCAAGGCTGAGGCATTGTTTCAGGGAGTCCTTGTATCTCCTCTTTGGAACTCCTCTCTTCACGAATTCACTATAGAACACAATCTTCAGGAGGTGGTGATCCTCCATGGGAGACCCTAACAGAGGTACATACCACCACCAGCATAACACCAGATTTGACTCTTAATTTTTCTCCTCTTTTTTTTTTTTTTTTTTTTGGGTGGGAATGATTATTTTTCTTTATATTACTTTCTTTCACTTTGATACAATAAGTTAAAAAAGGTCAGATCTGACTTTGAACAATTCTACAGATGACCTTTGGAATATTTTTTGCCATTGTCACTTAGCATTTCCAACCGAGGGCTGAGCTACCTGCTGAGTGAGATGGGTTTTTATTACTGGTAGTATCACACCAGCCTCCCTGCTGGGTATCAAGATCATGTAACTAACTTCCCCGCTATGGCAGTTTTCTCTTTAACTAAGCGTGAGCCTGTTTGTCCCTACAGACTCCTTTTAGACATATAATGCTTTCTTGGTTTCACATAGAAAGAAAAACTGGGCCTTGGAGGCATACTAATTTATATGCTTTAACTGAAAATGCTCCTCCAGCAGAAATCACTTTTTAAAAGTGATACCACAGCATCATATAAATGTACTCCCAATACAATTTTTCTGTCCTAATATTCATTTACGCATCAAAACAATTTTTTCTCCTTTCTGTAATTTATATTCTAGTTCTAATATGGCAAAGATAAAATCAACATGTGTCTGATTTATTTTAGTGATGTGCTAAGTCCTTTTAAGTAACTTTGATAACAACAGAAAAATAGTTTTCCAGTTGCACATAGAGTGATGTTTATAGTTTGGGTACCTCAAGGGCTTTCTGTGCTGCAGTGAGTTTCATTTCATTGTGTCAGATTTAGTGAAACAGGTAATTATTTTCCTGAAGGCATAACTATGTTTTCTAAAGACTTAATAAATGTTTACAGTCTTAAAATTTAAAAATATTTAGACTAGGCATGGAGAATTATCAAATACTTTTAAACCTAAAACATCTGATCAGGGCAGGAACTTTTTGTCATTGCCCCCTGTCCCTTAAGTCACCATGTTGAACCAGGCAGAGACAAAATAGGGAATCCTCCATATCACATCCTGCCTGCCTGCTGGCCCTGTCTTCAGAAATGTACAATGTGATTCCCATAGTCAACTTTCTATCATTCTCCCTTGTATTCCTCAACCTACTGACCTCTTTCTGGATCTCTGTCACTAAACAGAGGAGTTCCCCTACCTGGACACTACTAGTATAACTAATCATACCAAATATGATTAGAGTCTACTTAACTCCATAGATACCCAGAATTTTTCTGGTTTTATTTTTTGGGTTTTTTTGGTTTGTTGTTGTTTTTTTTTTTTTTTTTGTTGTTGTTGTTGTTTGGTTTTTTTTGCTATACATGAGTAATGAATTTTTCCCTCAGTTTCATCTGTTTCCTGTAAAAAGTTCAACTACCAAACAATTTTAGAAACTAGTGTGGAGTTCAAAGTAAAAATTAGATATACTGCACGGTATCTAGAGAATTTCAAACAAAAAAATATACATGATTGATTGTCTCACAGCAAGAGTAGTACTTTCTAAAGGTGCTAGAAAACCATAATCCAACCTGAAAATTTAGCTACTTTAAGGTTGCATTTATTTGGTTTACTTTTTTGTTTTTTAAGGAGAAACCCAAACCAAATTGAAAACCTAAATATTTATACTCCAAGTCAAGCAAATAACCCTTAACAGGAAACTTTAGTGAAGTGATCCTGTTTCTTCAGGTGGTTACCTATATGTATTTTTGCATAATGGCAACATACTCTTTTTTTTGTTTTTAACAGGACAAGGAATCTTCAGCCATCATGGGAACTGGTTTTATCTCAGAGAATGTTATGAAAATTAATGTATATTTTTAAAAATTCTTATCTTAATTTAGTTTTTATTTTGTAGCAATACTCAGAGTGAATACTTGGGTTACCTCTATAATAAAAACATTGAATTACATTCATCAGCTGCCTAGAGACATAGCCACTGAATTGGCGTTGCCATGCAGCTGAGCCAAGCCTATGGTTCCTTTGGTTCACTACAGAATTCCAGTGAGTATAGCCTTTTTAGTCTGCTGCCTAATCAATATGCTTATATTTGTTAATAATGGAACAAAATTTGAAAAACCAAAATAAAGAAAATATATCTAGAGCTTATTTCCTCAGGCTACAAAATACCTGAGATATATATCTTTGCATTTTTCAATTCTAATTAGAGATGATAGGTGTGAAATGAAAATCTAGATTCTAACAAGATTAACTAGAACAGAACATTAATTCTTATCAGACATTAATTTTTCAGCAGGTAGAAATTTAAATCATTTCAACTGATAATATTTGAAGCCTTGAAATTGTATTTCTCAGTCTTTACTTCTACCATAGAGTGCCCTACACTTCTTGTATTTCAGCATACCCTTGAGAATTTTTAATCAAATCTCTAGTGGCAGAATTTTTCCATTAACTGTCAATATATAATTTTAACAGAATTTTTCAGGATTTGCTTTATTTGTTTAGCAGAAGCGGTTAAATATTGAACTACAGATCTTAGCTTTCCTTTGTTATTTAATTGGTTTACAATAATATCCTATTTTCTCCCTCTATCCCACTCTATTCTTTTCATGCAAATTCAACATATTACCTATATAAAATTAGGAAATTAATAAATAATAATAAAAAACCTCTGCAAAAAAGCTCCCTGCTCTGCTTTCATAAACACATAAGATTTCCACAAGAAATTCTACCACAAAAATAATGTGTGGGGTTTTTTTCTTTTTTTTTTTCGTTATTGCTTTCAGGTAAACATTAGTGCTTTTTGCATACTCAAAAGTATATGCAGACCACAATGCCCTACATGCTAATTGGCTCTAATAGTTCTTGCTGACAATTAAATATCGTTCAGTCTCCATTTGCAAAGGGTCAGCCTAACCCTGAACTTCACAGCAACATAGTGTTGAGCTGTGAAGGAACTAATACAGTGATTGCCAAAGCTCTCTTTTGTGCATCATGGCTGTAAAAGACTTTTATGGATCTTCCAGCAACCCAGCACTGACATATTTTGTTTACAGCATATTTGACATTAGTGATGCCCTATCTCATGTATTCCTTGTGGTAAGTCACTTCAGAGAGCAACACATACACTCATTGTGTACACTATTTTTCCTATTTGATGGATAATTTTATATGATAGGAACAGACATTTGGCTTGTTTTCTTTGCTATATTTAGTTGAAATATTAAAATGATCACTATAGAAAAAAAATAATTGACTCTGTGTCCAAATAATTATTTATCAACATTAACTTGCCCCTAAAACTTATGTAAATGAAAATAGATGGAATGTTCAGTGTTGATCAGAGGGACAGCATGATATACTTCTCTCAAACTATTGAGAAATACAGATGGGAAGGGGTCAGTGCATTTATATTCCTAGCTGTTATTTGGACAGATGGCCAGTCACTGCAGTTGATCCCTCCCCCCCCCCCCCCCCCCCCCCAATTTAAAATTAATGAAGTACAAGAGATCCACTAAAATGTTTTTGGTTGTGGGTTTTTTTTTGTTTTGTGTTGTTTTCAATATTTCCTGGGGGAAATAAATGTATTGCTTTCTTTTGCCTCTCTCCTCCTACAAGCAGCATTTTTGTCTCACTCTGCAGCTGCTGCTTAGAAAATTAACAAATGCAGCTCTTACCTACATTAAGCGCATGATTCTAAGAAAAACATTTCATAGATTCCAAAATTTTATTATCATTTTGACAGTGAAAAAAGACCTCTGTATCTTGGTGGGGTTTTAGGTGATTTGGGGTATTTTTTGTTTGTATGTTTGGCAGTTTTTATGTATTCTTGTTTAGATTCTGTTTTGACTGAGTAGCTTTAACCTAAGTGAAAGCATGAAGAAAATATCTTCCAGATTTTTAAATGAGCAAGTTGTTTTCTGGATCCATTATTCTCTGACAAAAATGTAACATTTTAAAAATACTATACTTTATGTAGCTTTCCAGCCAGAACTGTTAACTCAGAAAATCTATTCCCAGAACTATGTGCACATCATTGATGATGCAATCACAGATGCTTTTGACAAATAAAATTATAGTCATAAACAATTAAGTCACATTGGCTGGGAATCACGAGGAAAGAGGAGGAAACCAGTGTTTATTGGAATAGAAATAACCAAACTGGACAAGAAAGGAATGTTTCTAAGAAGATAGTTGAAAACAGTGAAGAGATGAGAAGAAATATCAAAAGCCTGAACAAATCCCCTGGATTTCAAAACTCCAGAACTTCAGAAAAGGGTAAACTTGAACACAAACATGTCAGACCTGTCTTCATTATGCCATATTTGAAATAAATTCTGGTACTAACCCTTATGCATTTGGTCCTTATAAGTCAGCATTTTTTCTATATGAGACACTGATGTTCTTTTACTGGCTACAGGTAAAAATGATTCAGTTGGCAATAAAAAAACCTCTTCTCCGTGCTAATGCTACATTTGGCTTGCCCATCATTTTTGTTCCATTTTAACTGAGCAGAACTGTCATCTCTAACAGGCAGTAGAAATACAGTTTAAATATTCATGTTAGATGGCTCCATGGTAGATGTGCAGTGCATGGAACATTTTTACTGCCAGATAGGCAACTTCAAGAGAGCACGCATAAGACTCCTTTAAAAGGAGAGAGATGTGCAATGCCACCGTCTCTGAGTGTATGAAAGAAAACACTGCCATTCTGAAGATAACAGTGTGCCAGATGTGACAATTACTTTCCCAAGGTAAAACTAGTCTACATTTCTTCTTTTCCCAGCTTAAAAGTAAACCAAAATATCAGAAGAAAAACATTTTTTGAGTAGAAGGCATCACTGCTATTAATTTGCTCAACTGATTGGAACAACTGTTCTCAGGCTGAGCTGGTTGATGCTCAAGGGACAGTCCTGACTGTGTATTCAGAATAGCTTCATCTATTAGACTAAATATAACAACAGATGAAGAACATGGAGCAAGTCAGTCACTCTAAAAAGTATGCCTCTGCCAACAAAACAGGAACAGGAGCATAATATGTCTCTACTAGGTTGGTAGAGAAACAGTTAATATAAAATAGCTAGCTCAGTTTGAGCTTAGTATGTTGACACAGCTGCAGACTGTGACCATAAAAACAAGCTAAGTAAGGGTGGCTTTTGGCCATGATAACTTTGGGGTAGAGGCAGGCTTTGTAAGGTACCTCTATGTGTCACTGTTAGATGAGTAAAATCACCAGGAGATATTTTCAGCAAGCACAAGTTCATATTGTACATTGAGCAAACTCTTTCTTTCGTCTTGTGTTTTTACCCAGAAATGAGTCCATGTGATAGACAAAGCCTATAGTAGGACATCCAAAGACTGTTTGGAACATCATACATATTGATACAAAATTCTGCAGGCAGCTGACAATCAAGAAGTGCTCCGTAGTTATTATCTGGATGAAAGATTGTATTATCAGAGGCAGACTTTTACAAAGACAACAGCAGTGGCAAAGAGTGAAAGCAGTGGTATCTTCTTTAACTGAGCAAAGTGTTTCACTCTTTGTAGGATACTTTTTCCGAGTTAGCAATGCTTCTGCCTCAAGTGGTGCGAGGAACATTGTATCAATATGCTGTTGAGAACCAGAAACGATGTAGGGCCCTTATCGTTTTAATTGTTGAGTAATATGGGCTTTTTGACCCATATTTGAAAAGTGTAAAGAAATTCAGAGCCATGAGCACAGTTTAATAACTAATGAAGTATATTTGTAAGAATAGCATCAATGGGACTTTTTTTTTTCATTTTCTTTGCCACAAACCAAAAGGGGCATAAACAAGTAGCTTTTACTTTGTCTTGTCTTGAACCAAATTGCAAATACAAAATTTTTATTTTTTATATTAACCAAATGATGAAGTGTGCATAGGTTGTAACTAGTCCTTTTTCCCCATCACTTTCCTCAAGTCTGAAACTGTGATGTTGAGACTCAGAAGATTAAAAACTGACAGGGATATGAATATAAGTTTTATACTACCTTGATCTCAAAGATTGCGGGTAGAATCACCAGAAGTCACTTTATTCTCAGCAGAATAGAACACTGAGTGATACAATTTCTTATACTTTATGACTGCTTGTAAGTAGAACCCAGCAACAGTCATTTCTTTTGCAAAATCCCTTGATACTAAAAAAACTTGTAATCTAAAGTCCATTTCAAATCAGAGGGTTATGTAGAAGATGGCAGATTCCATAATATTATAATGATATACTTACTTGGTAGGGAGGAAGCTCTGTGGAAACTGAGAACTTCAATCTATGTTTCAACATTCTTCCACCTGCAGTAAAATCTCCTACAATAAACCACTGTCCCCTCCCACCAAATAATTCTGTCTTCTCTAATTTCAGTTTTCCACATTAAGTGTAGGCATCTGTCAGGGTGGAAACTAATTTATCCAGAATTAAAATGCAGCATTAAGGTAAATGCTTTTTCTTTTTGCTTTTCCCTTATTAATCTCAGCTTCTGAGAATGCATAGAAACCACTTTGAGCACACACAATCAGTAAAGTAGTTATTTACATATCACATAAGATGGACAAGTTCTTACCCAGTCAGAAGAACATGAAAAATCATTAAATGAATTGTGTTTTATTTAATTGTCTCTTGTTTGCTTCTGGTTGAACATGTGGTGAAAACTGGGATTTTGCATATTTATTTATCTTTTCTCATTGCACTTTTTTATCCCATTCACATTCTTAACAAAACAAAATAAACAAGCACAAACAAAAACCAAACAAAAATGCCCTTTATAAAATGCACATTTACATGATATGGACCTGGAGTGCAACTCTATTTATTGCAGGTTTTATAAAGTTCTAATTAATGACATAGAATGTACTTTCAAAAGGGAAAAAACCCAAAAAACAACAAAACCAACAAACCCAAACCAAACCAAACCCCAACAAACTTTAAAGCTTTCTTCAAGTACAAGGACAAATGATCTTTTAAGAGAAATCTCATCACTTCAAAATATTTTTAAATGGAGAACAGACACATTCTTAGCATTTCACATTAGGACACATACTTATGTTAATTCTTTAGAAACCATGGACAAATATTACAATATTAAAGTCATGGTTACATGAAGAAACTTGCTCCTAGCTTTTCCAAAAATCTTCCCTGAGTAGTGTAGATATGTGCTATACGCTTTGCTGCTCAAACTGAAACAGGATGCATAAACAAAACACTTAGAACTGAGGCTGTATCTGTACTGTTCTAAAGGTCTCTATTACAGAGATCTAGGAGAGTATTTACTGTTTGTGTTGGGTTTTTTTCATTTGATTTGCTCTTGGAAGACACTTGAAGCTCTTACTAGAGGAGCTAACCCAAAAGAAAATTCTCCAGGAACATTTGGCCTTACACATTTCTGAGGTCCTGTGGCAACATTTTGATGTGAACAAATATTCAAGGATTTCCCTACTGAAAAGAGACAATAGATTTCCAATAGCTTGGTAAGGCAGAGAGCTTCTTATCACATTAAGTTCCACTATGTTTCTTTAAAAGTTCCAGTCCTGTAATTTATTAACCTTCCTTTCCTGAACTGATATAAACATGAAAGGGCTGAGAAAAAGATGCTCTCTGCATCACAAAGGGCTATGACATATTACCTCTCCTGGGGTTTAGTTCCCAGCTGTCCCAGGCCATGTCTTTCATCATTAATTTATCCCTACCTTTTCATAGTCCTAAAACAATGCTAACAGAACAGCAAAAGGTACGTGACCTTTTCTGTGGATCAAGACATAAAATGCCTTCAGGACTTCCCTAGCTTCACCTTTATTTTTTTTGTTCAAAAAGTCCTGTCCTTTAAAACTGTGAACTCAGTGCCCAGAAAGGTGTTAGGTGACCCTTGTCAGGGCCAGTTACAGCGTAATCTTTTGGCCACTTAAACATCCTTGAAACTACTCCAGTAGCTGTTGAATATGGAGAAGATCAGTGCTGTGGATGTCTTTTCCTTCTCTCATTTAGGCTGGTTTTTCCAACAATATTAATTTCAACAAGGAAATTAAGAGTGCTCATGGTCATAGGTCGTCATGAAGATAAAAGTTCAAGATGCCTGAGTTTTGACCTCTATGGGGAATAAAACTATCACAGTGTGATGCAGATTTTGTTTTCTCTACCTATCAATTTCTTCCTCTCCTCCAACCCCATCACGATCAACAGAAACAGAGGTGAACATAGTATATAATCCTCACTGTTGCACAGACTAACAAACTCAGCTTCAGGTCTTTTCACCACCTTTCCATTCATACCATACATTTTCATCTCTTGATGGGAAATATCACAGAATAGGGCAATAGACCATTAGTTTGAAAAATAACACCAGTACAACAATCAGTATATATCGTTTGCACCATCATCACTCCACCCATGTCTCAAGTATTAAAGAAACCTTTCCATCACTACACCCCTGTCTTGAGCATCAGTAGTTTTGTTTTGTTTAATTCATCTGATGGTTCTGTCTTCCCTGGCAGAGAGCCATCCACAGCTACTTATTCAGTCTATCACTTCCTCTGTAAATCCAGAATAATCCATCAGTGTATTTTACTCTTCAGACCTGAGAAGGGTGAATTTTGATAAACTGAGAATACATGAGAAACATGAAAGTATTCCTGCTGGCTCTAGTAAGCAGTTTTACTACTGTTGTTTCATTGAGTCCTATTGCTTATTTTTACCATTTATATGTTTTTCCCCAGCAAACTCATTGGCTCAATTTAGCCTTCTCAGGAAAAAATTCAAATTCAAATACTATTACAGACATCTGAGATGAAAAAAGGGGCTATATTATCCTCCCCTCTCCTCCACTATTTTGCACACTTGTCCAAAGAGACTATTTTTATATTTACAGTGCTAATGATAAGCAATATTTATGACCTGAGATTAAAGTAATGATATAAGTATAAATTATTTCTGTGACTTTCTGTGTTAGGTGAAATAATGATTTTGGCTTTAGAAGCAAGTGTAGGGGAGTTTGAAGCCAATTACAAGCAGCTGTTTTCTTCCAAGAAATTCTACTGAAGGAACCCCATCATGGTTATCAGACAATTAGGAAAATAAAATTCCTATAAGTAAATATAGCACTAGAATATACTTCCTTCAGGACATATAATATATTATATATTATATCTGGATATAATATATCTGGATAGACTACTCATGTTATTTTCTAAGTGCTCCTATGTTTTATTTTCATTTTCAAATTTGATGTAATTGTGCTGATGGTTTAAGACATCTTAATAAAATCTCAGGCAAAAAATGTGCCATAGCCAGAAAAATAAAGACAAGTTAAAAGCAGAATTAGCTATCTCCATAGAAAAATAGTCATTTAATTGAATGATAAAAGGAAAAACTAAAGCAATTTCCTCTGTGGAAGATAAGGAATTGCAGTAAACAAACAAAAAAATTACATATTATGTCAAAATACCTTGCTACCCAAAAGAGATTCAAAAATTCTATAATAGAAGAAAAAGATTACTAAATTATGAGGACAGCGAAAGCAATAAAATAATATTATTTTAAAAAAAAGAAAAAGAATCTTGAGCTTATTTCATGATATGGACTGGAGACATGAAAAATAGGTGAAAGAAAAATTTTAAGGGTTACCATTTGAAGTGTGGAATTACTCTGAGAGAGAATTAAATTCATGAATGCATTTCTATGTATACCTGTACATGCACTCACTTTTCTGCCATACATGTTCATGCTACAATGAACCGCAATAGAAGTTACACCAGTTTCAAGTGGGTTTGTTTGTTGGTTTGTTGAGGTTTGTTGTTGTAGTTTTATTTATATTTTTATTGATTCATTTACTTGGTTCATTTTGGTGGGAGTTTTGTGCTAGTATTAGCTGTAAAACAGAAAAGTTATATATTAGATTCTTTTGAGACTCACTTCTGGAATGGCAGAATAGAAATTGTGTTTCACACTAGTCATCCTAACAAGTTAGTGAGTTATATAGAAGTTTGATTTTTTTTTCCCCTACGGATTGTGATGGATATATTTTTCTATATTTTTTTTCCTTTAAATTGTTTGTGCTTGATATATCTTGTTACAGTCAACTGCTTTTTCAACATTTATTGGTAATCAGTTTACTCTTGTTGAAGCTTCAGATTTTTTTTTATGCTGATATCTTTAACTTCTACAAGACTACATATTAAGAAAGCATACAAACAGTTGCAACTTCCAAATTACAAGTACAGTTATAAAACATAGTATCATCAAGAATTTTTGCAAGACTAAACTGCAAAACTGTCAGATACTAAAAAGAGAGATAGGGGACATAACTCCTATTGAGGTACAAGGAAAATTGGAAATTTCCCATATATCATAGAATCATAGAATCATAGAATCATAGAATCGATTGGGTTGGAAAAGACCTCAGAGATCATCAAGTCCAACCCTTGGTCCAACTATAGTCCATTTACTAGATCATGGCACCCAGCGCCACGTCCAATCTGTGTTTAAAAATCTCCAGGGATGGTGAATCCACCACCTCTCTGGGCAGCCCATTCCAATGCCTGATTACTCTCTCTGTAAAGAATTTTTTTCTGATATCCAACTTAAATTTCCCCTGGCAGAGCTTAAGCCCATGCCCCCTTGTCCTATTGCTGAGTGCCTGGGAGAAGAGACCAACCCCCACCTGGCTATAACTTCCCTTCAGGTAGTTATAGACAGTGATGAGGTCACCTCTGAGCCTCCTCTTCTCCAGGCTAAACAACCCCAGCTCCCTCAGTCTCTCCCCATAGGACTTGTGCTCCAGTCCCTTCACCAGCCTTGTTGCTCTTCTCTGGACCCGCTTCTCCACCTCAATATCCTTTCTGAACTGAGGGGCCCAGAACTGAACACAGTACTCAAGGTGTGGCCTCACCAATGCAGAGTACAGGGGAAGGATCACTGCCCTGGTCCTGTTAATGCATAGGTACAGTAATGCCAATGTAACTCAAGCTCCAAAATGGTATAGTGAGTCCAATTTAAGATCCTCTTGCTCATTTGCTATTGTAACACAGTTGTGTACCTGTCAAAAAATACAGACTTTAAAGATAAGTCAATTTTCAACAATTAGGACACTTTACATTGTGGAGCTGGTAGTCTTTCAAGGGAAGGTATCATTATAACCCAAACAAATATGCATGCCCCAGATTACCACCCTTATTCTTCCAACCAACCAGGTTTTAGGGGGATCCCAGGATCCATAACACAGTCAATTAACTTATTACAATGCTAGGGATATGAATGACAGGGTAAGGGTGCATCGTGGGAGAGTGACATTCAGTAAAAATTTTGCTATGCAATACTCTGGTTGCCTCAGGGCAAATAAAGTATAACAAAAACTTGAGGTCTTCAGCCATACTCAGTGTATCATTCCAGTCAGGTCCTGAATTTGGACCAAATACCTTCCAAACTTATCAAACCTTTCATTGACTTCCAAACCTCAAAATTCGCTCTTCTGTTCCTCTAATGACCACTTATGTCTTCTTTGTCTACAGCTGGAGAAAACTTTCCAGTGGCTGCCTCAGCTCCTCTGATATCCTTTTTTCTCCCTAACCCTCTGCAGGGGTCACCAAAAGTTTAACATCCCTTTATTTTGTACAGCCATGCTTCATAACTGCTTGCTATTACTACATGTATTTCTTTCAGTATTGTCATGTTATATTTTCTTCTGAGGAAGTAGAAAGAGGAATATAGATTGGATTTCATAATTGTATGAGATCCCGTGTAAGATCCCAAGATAAATTCAGGGAGAAATCTTTTGCACCTGCTGTGGCAACCAGAGACAAAACATAAACATTGCAAAACATTTCTTGCAAAATACTTTTATACATACAGGAAAACTACAGAGATAAAACATACTCAAATATAACTATTCAAAACTATGAAGACAAAATATGTGCAAACAATTGATGTGGAGAAGAACAGTGTGAGTTTTCAGTTCTGTTGCCACTTCATCTTCTCATGGCATATCTATAGAAGGGAAAAACTTTGTCCCACTTGGACCTGTTTTAAAAAAGAGAAAACTATCCATCTGGTAGTGATCTAATAATCAAACTAACAGTAACAATCTATGAAAAGAAACTTAGAAGACACTAAAATACAATAATCACTATCAATAATACTTATTTTAAATTGTCTAGGACCTTAACAATGCTACTCGACATTTTTAATATTGTGTAAAAAACCCTTCAGTTTCAAAAAAACAAATCCATTTTACAGAAATAGTCAGCCATCCTTTTGAGAACCTTTTCAGTTTTAGACGGGATATTTTTTGTCAGATCTACACATTCTATCACATCACATTTTGCAAATTTGGAATAAAACCCATAAACCAACCATTAATGTCAAAGCTATGATGATTTTTTTTTTTTATTTTATTTTAAAAAAAAAACCAAACCAAAACAAACCTACTCTAGGGTCTGTTAAAGCTGTTGATGTTCGATAAGGTAATGAAGACATGCTGTTCCTCAGAGTCCTGCTCATGATGTTAGAGGGTCCCCTCTCATGTTGGGGAGAGTAATTTGAGGGCCAGGTAACAAGCAGCAAACCTGTATTCAGTAATGGCATAGCTGAAACAGAATGAGAAAATGGATTACTTTGGATTCAGTCTGAGTGGGTACATGGTTAAAAGGCCAGGCAGGTGAGGGCCCTCTCTCCCTCCTGGAAGGATTGCTTGAGGGTATTCCAAAGTGAAGTGATGGTCCGGTGGTGTAATGGAAAGCACTCCAGACTCTGAATCCCAAGGACCTGAGTTCCCATCCCATCAGATCTCGGATGCTCAGCAGGGTCAGCCCTGGTTAGTACCAGGTGCTGTAGACAGTCCCGAGGACTTCACTGTCACTGTCCAAGCTCGCTCGGCCATGGCAAATGGACCTCAGGACTTAAACGGTGGGGCCAGTTCTGCGCACGCTGTGCCTCACCTAAAAAATCCACTGCGCAGGCTGGAAGGGCACACCCACGTGGGGAGAGCCCTGCCCAAAATCTTCATTCCCAAAGTTTGGCCATACGTACATGATGATTATGCCAATCAGTTTTCTTATGATCACACTTAAATTTGGAATCCATGTTGATATCCCATCAAATATATTTTAAGCCATATTTGCTATTATGATTATTAGTTGCAAGGTCGTGCTAGGATGGTTGACCAATCCGGGGTAAATCACCATATTTTAATACTAGAAACTGTATTCTGCTAACATAAAAAGTCATTTAAGATTTTTCATTTTAGTTTCTGATTCTGTTGCTGTGTTATCTGCTGAGGATTTATAGTTCACTGTGCTGTCCAGTACAGTTCCTCTGTGTCCAGTGGTGGCTTTAGTAATCTAGGAGTTTTCACAGTGCTGTGGGTAATTACAAGAGTTGGAAATGATCCTTTCTACTTCTATTCAAGCAGCTCATTATTTCCCACCCAGACATGCACCCAATCTCCTAGCTGATGAAGATAAGCTTGAACAGTCAAGGTTATTAACAATAAGAGTATTTCTCCCAGACTACCTATTTTACAGCAGTAATCAAACGACCAGTATTCCCATTGAGGTGATGATAGTCTACAATCCAGCACCACCTCCTGTTTGGTTTGAAAACAAAACTATACAGGTGAATGAGTTTGGACAGTCATTCCCTTTTCATTTACTGAAAACACAGGGGAACTGAATTTCCACCCATTTCCCCTCAAGAGGTCCAATCTCCTACTGTTGAGAGGGAAATAACTCAATGTCATCAATTTTTTAGAGATCTTCTTTATTCCTTCCCTCCATCAGAGATTTCTTGAGCACTTGCCTCCCTGGTCCCAGTCTTTAAACCAAGAAGGTTTTTCCTTCAGCTCTGCCTTCCAGGAGGCTGACTGATGCTTCACTTTAGCAGAAAACAAGAAAAATGGAAGTTGAAGCCTTTCTATATTCCCCCATCACTGAAATCCTTCAAACATATTCTGTTTCAATTTCTTTGGAATGCCTGCTGTATTTCTCTTGCGGTTTAGTTGTTTCCATTGGCTCCGCCTCCTCACCCACCCAAGGGCTTTTTACAAGCAGGTGGAGTTCAGTGTGAGGGAAGAGGTTTGACTTTACCTTGTCAAATTCCTCCTCTCCAGGGTAAAGGCAAGTGAGATCATAGTTAAGGGAGTCTGCCTGCTGTGGAAAATCGAGACTCATATGAACTTCTGTGAAAAGCTGGTAAATTCCACCTCCTCTCTAAAAAGAGAAATTTTCAATCTTAATTCTCTTTCTCTTTTCAAAACATTGTTCCACCAGTTTTTCCAGTTTTCAGCATTCAACACCTCCTGCAGCTTTCACTGAGCTAGCTCACACAATGAGGCAATCACCTGCTTATCTAGTTGCTTAGTAATGTATCTCTGCTTTTGTGTAGCGATTAGCAACCCTCCCAGCAAGGAAGGCACAGGGTTTTTTACTTTACTCGTTTTTTTTCTTTTGCCTTTCTTTTACCAAATCCCTTATTTTCTCAGTGACCAATGCTGAACTATGCCAACTTTCCTCAGCCCATTTCTCTCTATTTAGGGCTAGAAACAAATCCATCAATGGAGAGCAATCCTTATGACTGCTTGCTGAAGCTGGCTCCAACAGACATAATTTCTGCTACAAGCAGCTATCCCCAAACAAAAGAACCCCCTAGCTCCTTGAAGGTGTCCTGCGGGCTACACCAAAAATGTGAGGCCCCAGGCTCTTCTGAGGAGCTCATTGAAGGAGTTCTACATTAAAGAGATATGAGGGCCCAAAAATCCACCTGATGTCTTTATTACAAGGGCTTCAGTTCTTTTATACTTAGGGTTGTGCACTGGAAAAGATGCCCCTCAGGGAACCAAAATACCACAGCTGTTCAATGACACACCAGTTGCAGGGTTTTGCAAAAGTCTGGAGGAATTAACTGTTACTTTTAATGCTTTACAAAACAAATATAGAAGTTCATCCATTCAATTTGCACTTTGTAACTGCAGACTAAAGGACGATGGCACTGTCATTGTGTTAAGACCTTCAGTCTTAGGAAAAAGACATTATAAATAGTTCTCCACTGTCTAATCAGTCTCAGTACGTGTGTAAGTTTCCTAAACAGGAAGCCATTCTTAGTACGTAACACTATAATTCTCAGAATGTTTTCTTTATTATAATAACTCTAATTATTACATATTGGTGGTGATATAGTTTTATTGATATTTGAGTAATTTGGAGAAACTAATTGTAATTTCTATGAATTTTGTGGAGAAAGTATATTAAAAGTGTCACAGAGACAACGCAATCAAAATTTGGAATACAGTAAAATTATACTTGACTGCTACCTTTTCTAATGCTCCCCTGTGCACCTGAATTACACTGTTTTGTGATTATGTGATTGGATTCTTTCCACGTACCACCTTTTTGAAGACAAATATAAAATATTCTTTTGGGCCCAGAGCATAGCCCTGTCCCCTCACCCCCCATGTCAGGCCCTGGGGTCCATCAGCCCCTGCCCAAGGTTGCTGCAGCAGGGCCTACTGAGCTGGGCCCACATCTGGGTCCACATTCCAGCCTGGCCTCGACCAGTCCCCATTCCATGGGATGTGCCCTTGCTGCCCTGCTCCTGGCTGCCATGTCTTGCCTTGTGGCCAGCCTAGGGAGCCTCTGCTGCTTCTGGCTCTGGGCACACGTGTCAACTTGGCAATATTCAGTGAAGGAAACTTGCCTCCTTTGTGGCAGCATTTGATATTGTTCAATAAATAAATTGTGTTGCAAAAGAAATACAAATGGCCTCAGGATTAAGAAAATAGAATGTCATAGTAAAGTACTCATTATTTATTGTTGTTATTATTATTTATATTATTATTATTTTTATTATTGTTGTTGTTTTTGTGATGATGATGATGCTACTGAATTCCTTTGAGGTTCTGGAGAACAGAAGATAAATGTTTAATACAACAGAAGAGAATGATTTTGTCAAAGAAGTCAATTCAAATTATTCTTTATTGTAAGGTTATAGTTATAGGGGGAACAAAGAGCCACCTCAATGCAGAAGCACAGGTCCTTTGTTTTGAGACTATAACTGCAGGAGGGGTTGCTGCTACGGGCCAGCCTGGGTTGTTCATACATGCTTTCAGCATAAGCCAGCTAGAAACCTTGTTGCTTTGGAAGGGTGACTGCTTGTGGGACCATCACCATAAGCAGTCTGCATGCAACATGAAAGGTATTATAAGAAAGATATGTCTCCTGGGTCAACTCCACTTTTATACTAAACACTCATGGTAGGGGAGGTTATGGTAAAATTTAGGTTGTTAAATAAATACACTGTTTTATAAATAATTATATAATAAAATACTTTTACTAACTAATATGTAGGTTTTATTTTATACTAAACGTAAATTGTAACAAGTGAAGAATGACTTTGTAATATCTCCGATTTTCAGGATTCATCTTTGGGTTATGAAATCAAGTCTTGAATTTTGCTTGAATTCTCTAGTCAAGTGAATATCTGTGTCTTGCAAAATCTTCACCAGTACTGATGGTATTTTCTAAGAAACTATAAATGTACAATTCAGACTTGGTAAGAGAAGGATCACTGATGAGCCAGAATAAGTGTTGGAAGAAGTGGAATGGTCTGAGAGGATTCTCATTCGCTTCTCTCAGTGTTATTTCATTTTGTATAGAAGCTTTAAATATTTATGAAGAAAACAACTTTATAATGTGGTAGAATGTGTCTTCACACAAGGAATATGTAATTCCACAGCACACTTGGATATTTTACTATGAAATAGAACAAAGTTAATGTAAAATTTTTAAAACAAACTGTCTTACCCAGGAATAAAACTTAGTTGGGGTCTTTCATCCCTCCCTCTGACATCTTCCCGAAGGAGGTGCTTGTCTTCTATGCTGTGTTTTAGCACTACCTTACCATGCTTGACTATAGGAGCCTACCTCACTCTTGTCCAGCAATACAGGAACACTTGGAAATTTTAAAGTAATATGGTTGCGATAAAGGGTGGCATGTCTTTGCCTTTTCATGGGAGATAGATTTGTATCCTGAAGAACCTATATGCAGCATTGCTATAGGATCGTGAAGAATCTATGCCCAAATACTTAGAGAAGTCAAAGAATGTGACAAATCAGCAGCACTGGAAAATAGTATTTTGCAATATATTTTGACATACCTTACTATTATTTTATATGTACTAATAAATTTGTTACTATCTTATAATGCCAACATAAGCTGACTTTTTCTATAACATATAACAATATAAATATAATTAATTTCTACTTTATTTGACATTACACATTTACTGCGCTTCTGTGTTCATTTTGAATATGACTCTGCTCTAAGTCTTCTGTCTTCTGTGCATGTGTAATAGCCCCTGTCCGTATTGAAACCCTACTTTTCTGTTAATTTTATTGTCTTCAGACAGATCTTCCTTACTAATTGACCTCTGTTAATATTCACTTCCTTTCTACAAGTTCCATAAATAGGTTTAGACACTAGATTAAAAATAATAATACAAATCAGTAAAAAAAATCTGTGTTTCTGATTGGTTCAAGGGCTATAGGCAGAGGTTTCTCTCCAGTAAAACACATAAGCATGTACTGATTTTTTTTTTTTTTTAGTTTAGGATTCAGTTCTGTTTCCAGTCCACTTTCTGAAGATTTTATGACTTTTTCTTCATCTATATTTTATTAAAGTTGGCATCACACTTCTGACTTACCAAATCCACTGTATTTTTTCAAACTCTAATTAATTTGAGTTGAACCAATTTGATCATTAATTCAACTCTGATGAAGTTTCAAAATATAGTCACCAGTAGTCTGGACTGTAAACTTCTCCAGCTTTTAGAAGTTCTCTTAATAAGAATTACTGTCTCATTTGTACAGTGCCTAGTCTTTTGTAGGTATGACTTAAAACAAATAATGAATTATAATATAAGCACATATATAAGATACACTGAAATAGGAGGAAAAGGCAGTGAAAGTGAAAGGGAGGACATTCAAGTTTTATCCACAGAAGAAATCTAAAATAAGGTACGCTTACACTGGGAGTCAAAGAGAAACAAGTCTGAAAACCTTGTTCAGAAATGGAGACGTTAATGTAAATAGCAGAGAAGGTAGAAGGTGTAAGAACAAAAAACATAAAGACAAAAAATATCATTGGATAAATACTCATCACTAAAGATTCCATCATCTGTTATACTCTCTATCAGCATCAGGCTATCACGGACTGTTTCATATTAAGGACTGTTTTAGCATGTGTCTGCAGTAAAACAGCTGTAGGCTTTAATACCAGAGTGAAATCAGGGTTCTTTATAGCCTTGTTATTAGGATTCAAACTTTCTGCAACAATAGAAAATGCTATTGAAAAGGAATTAAATTTAATATTCAGACCATTAACCAAGGATATTTGCTGCACATTACATTGAGAAAAGTTAAAAAGATTACTTTAGTTTCCAGAAAACATCTGTTAAACAATGTCAAATTGATGATAAAGAAAATTGAGTTCCCTTTGCAGTTAAGTTTAATTCAGCCATGCTGAGCATAAAAGAACTGTCAAAGGCAACTATTCATTTGTTGTTACTTCAGAAATGTTATAACTATGAATCCTTAATATCCAAGACCTATATTTCTGCTGAGTTTTTATTTTTCTGAATTGATGGAAACACAGCTTTATCCTTTTAGAGGATAAAGCTACACCTTTACCATCTAGAAAACAAAGATATAGAGCCAGGTTTCATTTTGATTTGAATTCAAATAAAGTTAAAAAAAAACCCAAGTTGTTATAAAAATAAAAACAAACACAAAACCCCAAAATTCAAAACCCCAGGCCACAGATAGCATACTTTACCTTACCTTCTAAAATACTGGTGATTCAAAAGGTAGGCATAAGATTTCACACTAATGAGGTTTTTTTGGGTTTTTTTGTTTGTTTGTTTGTTTGTTTTTTTATGAGATGTTTTAATTCCTGACAGTAACTGCTACGTTCATGTCATTAAATAGTGTAGACCAAGTAGAAAATTAGAAGATATTGATAGAGTGAAAGTTGGTACTGAGATCTATGTCCATGTTATATGCATTTCAGAGGGTTCAACTCTGGACAGTTTCAAATCAGGAGATGTGGTTTGAGCACCCATTAGTAATTAAATACAGGTACTTAATTTAGTTTTGTCCAAAAGAAGTAGAATTAGTAAGGTTTAAAACTGATCTGCAATGTGTAACTAAATGTACAGAGAGGGAGTGATCAGGAAATTGTCCTTAGACAATTACCCAAACAAAAACACTAATAAAAAGGAATCCAGTATGACTAGTTTATGATAAATTAAGTGCTCTTAGCTCACACTTATTCACACATTTCTCTACAAATGAAAGCATTAATTTTGAAGGTAGTATCAGGATGGTAAAATGAACCACAATTCCTTCTCATTCTCCCCACCTCCAAGGACCTTACTGTGTCATTCTGCACTTCCTAATAGTTAAATTTGAAGACTTTTTGCTTGACTTGCAGTTCTTTTTCTTCACTGAAGTATTGAGGATTTCTTTTTTCTTTTTTTTTTTAATTGTGAACAACATATTCCTGACATGTATCCATTGAACTTATTTGTTTGAGTAACAAACTACTTAAAACCTGGCAGTTTTACATGGTATAATTGCATTTTGTTTAACTTGTCCTTTTACTTACCAGTGACCAGGATAAGTAAATTTTAACTAACTTCTAAAGGCTTACCTTAGATATTTATTAGACATCATTTCCTCTTTTTCAATTCTGAAATAAATTTCTTTTTCCATTAGTTTTTCCCTTGATAAATGCAATACTAACAAAACTAAAATCTTTAAGGTGAAATAAATAAGGAAGTGTTACAATAATTAAGAATTAAAGGCACTGTAGAACCCTAGCATTATAATGCATCAGTGGAGTAGGTCTCTAGGTCCAGGGCTTAGCCCATTACCTAGAGGGGTGTGCTCCCCCCGCTGCCCACGACCACGTAGCCCCCAGGGAGCCCACAGGACAACACAGGGTCCACGGATGAGGGACGAGAGAGAGAAATTTATTGGTAACAGAAGGGGGTATTTATGGGTTCAAGGAGGAACAGTATATGACCAATAGGAATCCCGTGGGACTTTGGACTTTTCACCAATAGAATTCAAGGGTTAAGAGCCAATAGAAAGGGTTAGATATAGGCCAATAAGAAAACTTTCTGAGCCTTCATCAACGACTGCAGACATTCCGAAGTGGGACATAAGGGTAACTCAGGGGATTTTGCGAAGAAGGGTGATTTAGCAAAAATGAACAATAGACTCCATTTTGTACATTTAAACAGCAATGAAACCCCTCCGTTTTTAAGGCATTAGAGTTAGCTTCTTCATTTTCTTCACCAGTACACTTCTGACAGGCCTTTTTCCATTCCAGATACTGTAGTTGAATGCTACATTATAAGACAGTCCAGGCTGAAAGAGACTTCAGAAAGTCTCTCAAAGCTGGATCACATGTAAGGTACCTCCAGGCTGACCAGAGCTTTAAACCCATATGGTCTTGGAAACCACTGAGAATAAAGATATCATACATTCACCTATCAACTTGTTTATCTGCCAGACTGTCTTCACAGTGGAAGAAAAAAATTTCTGTTAGACTCACCTTGGACCTCTCTTGTTTGAACTGGTTTTGTCTTGATGATGCTCTTCTAGGCACTGGTAGGCTTCTATTAGCTGCCTGACAAAGCTGTCTCTTCTCTGAGCTGAACAAACTCCCTCAGCCTCTTCTCACAGAGCAGGAACTCCAGCTCTCTGACCTGATTGGTAGTACCCTACTGAAAAAATATCAGTTAATTAATGCCTGCCTTATATTAGAGGGGCACCGAACCTAAATGTAGTATTCTAGATTAGTCTAAAAAATATAAAGGAGAACAATTATTGTCCTGACAATCCTCTCTTCTAGGATCTTAGTTGACTGAGTACAGCTGCCAGCAGCTGTTGCAAAGAAAGGTAGAAGTGAAGATCTGCCCTGCCTTCCCTAGGAAGTTCCTTTTCAGCCGAGGGTCTCCTACTTGGTCCCCACCTAAGCATTGTTGCACTTGTGTAGCAGCCAGATCTGTTCCTAAGTCATACTGCCTTGATTCCTCCTCAGTTGTAAATCACTGACTTGCTTCCTGGATTGAGTTTGGATCTGCCTCATTACAATAGACTACTTTTCTGATCATGGAACTTAGGCTGACTATCCAAAAACCACTCCACATCTATCTTGATTCTGGCTTATTGACTAAGCTCTTTGACTCCTTGACAGTGAGTCTAGTGCCCTTTCCCACTCCTTTCCAACCCTCAGTTCCCAGCTTGAGAATCCTTAAGGGGTAGTCCACCCCTGCTAGTCCTTGACAATCACTTCTGTTGAATTACTGGCTGGGCTTCTGATGTTCCTGAGCACTCTGGGTTCATGTTCAGCTCACTACCTGCCAAGATGTTTAGTGAATCCTCACCTTCCAGTGTTGCAAAGGGATCTTCTTTTCCAGTTGCAGGACTTTTCACTGATCCTTTTTTTAATGTATTGCTTTAATGTAATATGAACACAAAGTATTTGCATTATTTCCTAAGAAAATAAACATGCATAAACTAAAACTTAAAACTAATATTCTGCAAACAATCAGTTATAAAAAAAAGTGTTTATAAAATGAAAACCCTAATACAAGAATTATACTCACATATTACACAAAAGAAGCCCATTGTAATGGAATTAATTTATGTAATACAAATTGCCTTATAGAAAGTAAACAAATCAAAATGGAAAGAGAAGCTGTGGCTCAAAATTACCATAAAACACTACCCCCAAAAAATCACTGAAAACAGTAATTAAGAGTGAAAGTCCATTGACAGAGCTGACAAAGCTTCTTGCAATGCTAATGTCATTATCAAATGCAAGAACAGTCACTCACCACAAATAAATAAGTTACAATAGCTGGATTTTTTTTCAATTTTTTATCTTTTTCTTATTTTTTTAACTTTTCTCACTTTATTAAACAAAAATAACCTAAAATTTGCAGTCAATGGCTACTCAAATTTATATTTCTTTTTAACATAGTGCTATGACAGGAATATTATGAGCGTTAGTAACATCAGAGTTGGTAGGTTCTAATAATGCATTAACTTCAGTTAAACAAAAGTTTAACAACTATCACAGATTTTAAAAGGTAGGGGTATTAATATACTTAGTGTTAAACCTCTTTTTGTACTACTTTGCAGAGTCAAGCCCTTAGTGATTTACACCACTTAAGTTCATGTCAAGATAATGTTTTGGATGTGACAAACTCTCATAATCCACCGGTAGGGGGCATGATGTTCTGTATAAATTCTCATGAGGCTGAGCAAAGACACCGGACCACGAGTCAAAGAATTCTTATGTTTTATTATAAAGTTTCCATAACTCTGGCAACAAGACCACTGCTTAAACTGAAAAAGTGTTGGCTAACAAGTCCTTAAATTCTTACAATACACTTCCACACAGTGGTATCTCACAAGCCACAACACTGATACTCAAAGATTTGACTAACAAGCCACAACTCCTCCACAATCTCCCCACTCCCACAGCAAAGATCAGTAAAGTAAGAAATGTCGGTTTTTTGAGCTCCCCAGGTTTCGGCCTGAGAATCAAAGACATGACCTCCATAGGAGTATAATCAGTGTTCTGATTTATTGTTTACATTACACACACACATATCGCATATTCTCTCAGTCTACGACTAGTACAGGAATATCATTGGTCAATGGCTAGGGCGTGCTACCAGCTGGATTGGTGCTTTTCTCAAAATGATGCCCTTCTGTATCAATGTGTTTACCTGCTTCTCCTAACGGCTGCCGCATTCTATCTATTGTTTATTGCTCTTCTTGAAGCAGGCTCAAGGATACAAGAGACCCCGTTTCCCTCTCCATGGCCTGGGCTGTGCACAAAAACTTCTAAGTTCGAATTTCTTCCAACAGATCAGTATGAACTATGGGGTAGAATATGGTAGCCACACTTTGTCTAGGAAAGGCAAAGTGTCTTGGGTTGAGCTGGCAAAATGCCAACTGTCCAAGACGGAGAGAAAAGGGTTTCTCCTCCCCCCAACCAGCTAAGGGGAAAAGAAGAGGGAGAGGAAAAAAAAACCCTCTAAACCAGGTTTATGCTGAAACTAACTACATGTATTTATACAGAAAAACATTAAGAGAAAACTACAATATAACACACACTTACACAAGTTACATATATATAACATGAAATAATTTCCCACTCCCCAATCACTCTAAATGTATAAGTATTCTAAAAGACACCTAGCAAGAAACAGAAAGAGTAACAACAAAAATGTTTCTACTTCCCTGAATTCAAACAAAATGCAAGCAGAGGCAGCAGGAGCAGGAGCAAGGCCTACTCCAAGACAGAAGCTGGATCACATCCGGCCTGTACCTCGGCCATGACAGAACTGACCAAGCCACTCCCACACCCGGGATTTTACACCCTTTGAGATGATGTAGTATGGTATGGAATACAATTATTATTGGCTAGAAGAAGTCAGCTGTTAGCTAGCTCAGCCCAGCTCAAGTTAGCTGACAATTTCAGGCCTAGTCTGAACTTTAAAACCTAAATTTAGGCCCACGTGGCCAAACCCATAACACAAAGGGAAGAAAATAAGAATATCACCAGTCCTTAGATCCCGAATTACTCCTGCAGCGTGGATGATTAGGAACTGAGACAAAAGATGGGAACAAAATAGAAAGTTAAAAAAGGGAGAGAGAGGGCCCTGATCCACTTCTTTTCTAGTTCACCTGGTGTACACCTATTATGTAAACTAGATTTTTCACATTGTTTTGCTTGGGCATGCACAGCCAGTGCTTCTCCGGGAAGTGATCTGGGGAGGGTGTGGAACTGAGTACAAGTCTCAAAGTGGAGCAGGAAGTTGGCTCAGAACAGCACTGCTCCATTCTGCAGTACCCTCTCTTCTAATCACCCCTTCCCTCAAGCAATACTCAGGATGTTTGAGACAAAACATGCATAGCTCTGGTCCTCTACACAAATCTATGTATTTTTAATTTATTGCTATATTCTTCATGAAAAAATTTCCTTCCTTGGTCATATGAATACGATGCTAGATAGAATATCTCTTTTATCACCCATGGACATAAAAATAGGGCTTGTATTGATATAAGTATTCATTTTACAATAAACATTTTTTTTCCAATTCCTCACATATACTTCACACAGGTATTAGGAGCATGACAACAGTTTCAAATTAAGACATGGATACGTGGGATTTATTGAATGGACGGAGAAGGGACAGAGACATTGCAGTGCTTAGTTTTTAATGCATTTGGCCCTAAATTCTAAGAATACAAAGAATTATGCATTTCACAGAAGGAATATGAAGATTTAAAGGCTGAATAGTGACCTGCAAGCTTCCCAGAAATAAATGATAAGTAGAAAACAGTATCTGATAAATGAATCTGAGAGCTAAGAAAAGTGTTTTTGAGATGATGCCTCTGTCAACAGAAGAAGTAGAATGAGGATTCTCATAGCTCATTTCAAAATGCTAAGCACCATTTAGATAGTCGAGATATTTAAATAGAACAAATTTTTTCTGAACTAGTGTTCTCCTTTTACAACAACTTGCAAGCTAAAACATTCATCCAAATAGAGAAAGACGAGTCTTTTTTCTTCCTAATCACAATAGGTATAAATACAGTTCTTACACCATACAAACTAGAGTTGGACTCTGTATTCTTGTCTTTCTTGGAAATCTTGTTCACCTGCCCTGCTGCAAGATTCATAGGGCACAAAAGAAAGTGACTCTGGAGCTCTGTGTTTAGTGACAGTGTGAATTCTTATTGTTCAAGATCCCATTTCTACATCCAAGATAATTTTTGTAATTTTAATTCAGTGTAGATGGATACAGCATAGAATGCATAGAAAGCAGTGAGAAAGCAGATTGGAGCATACATCTCCTAAATCAATGTTTTAAGATATTAAAGACCTAACAGTAATCTATAGTCATATCATTTGTGATATCTCTTTCTGAATTAGCTTCCTCAATCTTACAGAATTTCCAATGAAGATTTCCAGAGATGAAGCTGACAAAACAGTAGCTATTAGTCTACTGTATGAAAATGTGGGCATTTATTACACACTTTCAACTTCATTTTAAAACTTGCAATATTATCAATGCTCAGAAGGCAACTTTGGGCCCTAGAATCAGAGTGAACAGAAGCATCTTTGCCAGAGTGACAGAAACAGGATTGTTTGGGTTGCACAGAATGTTAAAGATCATCTAGTTTCAATTGCCCTGACATAGGCTGAGTCACCTCCCACTAGACCTTCCCCTAGGTTGCTCAAAGCCCCATTCAACCTAGCTCTGACCACTCAGGGATGGGGCATCCAACTTTTCTGGCTAACCCGTTCCTGTGCCTCCCCACTCTCACAATAAAAAATTTCTTCCTAATATCCAATCTAAACCTACCCTCTTTCAGTTTAAACCAATTATATGTCTTGGGTTGAGCTGACAAAATGCCACCTACCTAAAAGCCATTCCCCCTTGTCCTAGTTCTACATGCACTTGCAAAAAGTCCCTCTCCAGCTCTTCAGGTACTGGAAGGCCACAATTAGGCCATCCCAGAGCCTTCTGTTCTCCCCAACTGTCTCAGCCTGTCTTTTTGACTTGCCTCAGCTCCTTTGTTGCCCTCTGGACTCACTCGAGTGGGTCCACATGAGTCAAATGACTGAACTGACAGAATCATAAAATGGCTGAGGTTGGAAGGGACCTCTGGACACCATCTTGTGGAATGCTCCTGATGAAGGAGGGTTACCCAGATCAGGTAGCTCAGCACCATGTCCAGATGGCCTTTGAATATCTCCAAGGATGGAGACGTCACAACCACTCTTATGAACCTGTGCCCATACTGTTATCCTCATAATCTTACACTAAAACAAAACAGCCTGTGCTGCAGTTTGTGTCTACTGCCTCTTGTCTTGTCACTGGGCACCACTGAAAAGAGTCTGGATCTGTCTTATTTACACCCTTCCATTCATACAAATGGATAAGATACCCCCCAAACCTTCTCTTCTCCAGGCTAATTGGCCCAGTTCTTTCAGCCTTTCCTCATAGGAAACATGCTCCTGTCCCTTAATCATCTTTGTAGTCTTTCACTGAACTTTCCCCAGGCTTACTTGAATTGGAGACCCAGAACTGGACACAAAACTGCAGACGTGGTCTCACCAGTGCTAAGTAGAGTGGGAAAAGCAACATCCTAGACCTGCTGGTAATGTTCTTCTTGATGCAGCCCAGGAAACCATTGGTCTTCCTTGTCACAAGGTTACATTACTGGTTCATGGTCAGCCTAATCCCTTTTCTGTAAAAATGCTCTCCAGTTGATCAGCCCCAGGATGAATTGGTGCATGAGACTGATGCCTAAAATCCTGCAAAAGACTTTCAAAACAGCATTAGTGAAGACAGATAGATAAAGTAATCCCTTTATGAGAAGATTCCAAGGTGCACAGCAATAGTGTGCGCATGTGCATAAGACAGATGTTACAGTTTTTATAACTTTCAGTAATTAACATATTTTATAATTACAACCAACTCATGAAACCATTTTTCCCTGATGCACACTCTCAGAACTCCTCAGAACTGTCCTCAGAGTCCCTCCAAGGGCTCTGAGCTGACTCTTATAACTACAAGCTGTCTTATTGTCTTGGAGTTCTTGAAGGTGTTCTTCAAAACAGCATGTCCTCGGTAATGTGTGTCTAAAAGTATTTCAGGAATGTGTGAGAAAGTGTTCAATAACTTCTAAGTACCAACTGAAATCTGAGAATCTTAGGAAAACTCCTTCAACTTATATAACTCTATGAAAATCTACAAAATACACATTAAAATCCTTAGGGTCTGTCCTGTGTTTTGTACTGGAAAAATTTAGGAATCCTTAATGAGCAACTAGGATTTTTGGTTGGTTGTCTAGGGTCCCTGTCTTCCCAAGTGCACTGCATCAAACAGATAAGACATTAAACAAATTTCTTGTCTAGTCTCCCTTTTTTTTTAATACTCTGCTTACAGATGTAGGCATATTGTCCCCACTCAAATGTCAAATGCTTCAAAACATGAAACTCAAAGTAGTTTTTATGGAAGCAAATCATGATAGTACCACAACTAAAAATTATTAACTATTTAATATTTAGATTACCTAAAACCAGAACTAGGAATGAATGGCATGACTAATCTATCTGTTTTATCAGATCTGTTTCTGAACTCTTTTTTGCTAAAATGTGCCAATCCACCAGCCATTTCAGCAATGAATAATATTAAAATTTAAAAAAAAAACAACTTCGGAGGACTTAGTGGCATCCTCCACCTCCCTGACACAGCACTTTGAAGTCTGCACCACCTCAAGCAGATGGTTAAGTTAGATCCGTCAGTTAACAGTGGCACAAATTTGGCTCTTCTACTCAGATGAACAACTTCTGAAGTAATTTTGCCAGTGGTAGCCTGATTCCACATGCAAATGAATGCAGAATTTTGACCCTTCATAAACCCTAGACAGAGACTTTGCAGTACTTTCTTTAATCTATGCTCATCAGAACAGGAATTGATTCTTTTACATCAAAGCTCAGGGAAACTTTCTTTAGGCTTAATCCTTGATAATCTATCTCTCTTTTTCACCATTTGTTTACATGACCACTATTAGTGCAATTTCTGTAAATAAAACTTTAACTCCAAACAGTCAACATAAAAGCCTGCACAGCAAACACTGAGGTGAAATTATGATACAAATAAATGAACGTTTTCAAAGCTACTTTTTGTTTCTATTCACTGTCTAGCGTGGAAAAGAAAGTTTGTTTTCATTTCAAGCCTTCTAGCTATAAGACACAGTTTTCTTGAATAAGCTCACAAAATATAAAGGACTGATATTTCTATGGATAGAAATATCTTGAAACAACTAAACAGCTATGTGTAATTTTCAAATATATATTTGTTGGTACGAGAGAAAAATCAATGCTGATGGGATTATTTGGTCACTAGATGTCAGCAGTATGTGGAAGTAATGAAGCAAAATAAGGACAGAAATATATATAAAAAAGACAGGAACCCTTAAAATGATGAGATTTTCTTTTAATTGCCTATTTAGAAAATTATATAACATTTGTCATAATGACAATGCAGTTCATCAATGAATACAAACATCAGTGACCTGATAAACATGACAATCCTCAGCTTATCTCCACAAAGGTTATAAAATAGTTTCAATATATTATTTTTTTAATTATTTAATTTTCTACCTAGCATATCATCATTATATCCACTAATATGTAGTTCCTGGCAAGAAAGTTTTGCCATCCTTATAAAAATTTTTTGCTATGACTGCTTTAACTAAAAAAATGCTGTTTTCAAACTTTTTCATGGCTGTGGAAAGATTTATGGTTTTATTTTATTAATTTTATTTTATATTTTTCTAGAGAGACACGCTGTCCATCTTGCCATGTACTAGGTATAAAACTGTAATATTCTGTATTTCACAGCCAAATTGATATAAGAACAGGAAGAATATTTTGCATCCAAGAAGGCCCTGTGTTGTTTCTTTTCTTCTTTTCACTCTGAAACCCATAGATAGATTTATTATTACAATTATTCACTGGTGCATTTTATTAGCACTCCTAGTTCTTACTGTAGGACACGTTTCTGTGAAGTCCTCTTGCTTCATCTGCCTCTATTAATTCAGGATCTTGGTCAAGATAAATCAAGACAGAGAGGACTAGATCTTGCAGAACATACTATTTACAAATAGAAGAAAACTCAGAGGCTTTTGTACCATTAAGGTGAGGCACAAATACTATGCCTGATTTGTACTGCCTGTGCTTTGAGATGACTGCATGGAACCATGTCTGCAAAATTTCTTTAGTAAGAGACTAACAATTTAGGCCACACTTAGAGTGATTTTGGACTCAGTGTGAGTGTGACAGGAAGAATTCAAGGTTATATTTGTGTTGCAACAAAATCTAAATTTGAAAACAACTTTCACTTAATATTGGTTTCAAAATAGCAATGTCAAATCTTAAATTTTGATCATGCAGAAAGAATCCCCCATTGAAATGCATCTATTTTACTGTGTTCCCATAATAATAGAATACAATATTAATTTGTTCAGTTTCTGACATATCCTAGGTATGCATGCATCCAAGTAAAAATGAAGTAACTCAGCTTTCCTCTTTTTTTTTTACCTTTGGAAATACATGTAAAAATATTCAGCCAAGTTTAATCCAGTGAGTAGAGAGCCAGATGGCAAATGAGTAGTCTCACTATAACACAATACTCTTCCTGTAAAAAAAAGACTTTTATCTGTGTAATGAAATATGACTAAATACTAGTGAAGGTGAAATTTAAGCAATGTCAACCTTCATGACACTTTGCAAAGTGGGTACCAATGCTGCATTTATGGCAATTACTCAAAATCCCCATTTTGCTTGGGCTAATCCTACTACCAGAAAACATTTACCACCTTTAGACTACGCCATGATATTTTTGAAACAAGGTTATTGTATAGTTCAGCCGGTCCGAATAAAAATAATACTAAAAAGCAGTTCGAAATAATGCAATATTATTATGAAACCTTTTATCAAACTTATATTATCAAGCACCTTGGACCTTTTTTTCTTTGTTATTCAGCATCTTTCTATAGGTCTTTCACACTTTGAAGCCAAGGATCATACAGTAATTCAAATCAGACTGTATAGTACATCTAATAAAATGGTAAGACCATGGCCTGTGGTAATACAAATGTTCTCTTATGGTCACAGATACAAAGAGAATAAAATTGTAAGCTCCTGATATATCTTAAGGAAGTGTTTTTTTAACCTATCCAGTTCATTTATATATTTGTTTTTGGAAAACACAGTATTTGGTAAGGCTAAGAATTTTTCAATAAATATTAAACCAGAAAGGAACATTTTTGAGACATGACAATATGAAGAAAATAAAAAATGGGGATCATTGTATACATGAGCCATGTTTTATGAAAAAGTAGGAGCAGCTTCTGCTCCCATATAAGGAAGAGTGTGAGTTTTGTCTTCTCTGGCTGCTGCATAAGAACCAGTGTGACCTTGTGTCCTAGTTCAGCAGGTAGGACCAGTTTATCACTGTGTGGGGGTGACCAAAGCTATATATTCTACACCTTCTATTCTTTCCCCAAGAACTATTAACAATGGACCATTTGCAGCAGCTGCCCAGGACACACCCGACTCCTTAGGGTGTGAGCTGGGTGTGAAAGACACCTGTGAGATAAGAGCTGTGATAAGTCCCCTCCAGGAAGTTGTTATCACCTTCACACCCAGCCTGAGGGGGCATCTGCTAATGGGCCAGCAACAATTCCAAAATACCCCCCCCGACTCACAGAGTCAGATCACCCATTGTGTAACTCCCTGCCCTGGACGAGGTACTGGGTGCTCCCCCCTGGACCAGAGGGTACATAATCTGGGGGTTTGAAGATCTCAGGAAAACACTTGTCAGATCTGGAGGAGAATCACAACCTCAACAGGAGGAGACCACCACTCTCAACCAGACTGTGACCATCATCTGCACCAACAGGTTTTTTCACTTCCTTTGGACTTGGACTTTAGACTCGGGGGAACCACGTGGGTCTCAGCACAGGGGCTAACAAACACCATTGTGTTTGTGCCCCAGGGTGCTGGGTTATACTTCTGGGTTTTGTGCGTTAAAACCAATTTCTCTTTGTGTTATTGCATTTATTGTAATACTGTTATTAGATTCTAGCTCTGATTTATAATCTCTTTTGTGTTGAGTTTGTTTCTCCTGCAGGTTTACATTGAAACCAGCACACCTTGTTAAAACTCTTTTCTTTTTTGCTCTTGCCTAATATTGAATAAACCTTCTCCTTGGCCACCATTGATTTTAACTAGAACAACTGTATAAAACAATAGGATGAAACACACACATAGAAGTTAATGCTGTCACTAGCAAGAAATTAACTGAAATTATAATTCAATAGAAAAGAAAGGATGTATAGAGAGATCCTGATTTCAGACATAAAGACAGGCAGATACAGAAAGGAAAAAAAAAATTAAAAAGCCTTTTTCATGTCTGTTTTTAAAGTGTTTTCCTAATGTAAACTTGCTGGAGAAAAATATTATTAATGATATAAACAAAAATTTTGTTGTAATTCTCTGTATTTTAACATAATTATACCATACCTAGTAAATTAAATTCTTTAATCATCTTCTATATTTTCCTCCTTTATCTAAAGATTACACTGTTGTTCATCTGTAATATTCATCACAGAAATATAATCACTAATCACCTTGGCATCCAGAAAGAAGGGTTACGTTTTATTTCTTATATCTGAATAAAACCTGAGGAAGATATTAGCTTTTAATAATTCTGATCCACTTATCTGGATCTATCATGTTGATTAATGAATTTCAGTGTAATGCAAAGAAGCAAGACATTCACAATTAAATGTTGTTTGAAACACCATGCATCATAGGGTATGTTTTCCACCAGCAGGGTTAATGCTGAATGAAAAAATAAAGTTATTCGTAGTGAAAAACTTTAACTTTTAATTACTTGTATTATGTAATAGATTCCATAGGCTTCTTCTGCAGGTTTGGAGAATTAAGAAAACAATTCAGTGCATATACATTAGGTTTATTATCTGAAACATTCTAGAGAGAAGGTAAAAAGTGTAGGCATAACTCAAGAGACTGGCCAACTGACTTCTGTCCCTAATGTTTGGTATTATGAATAGCTTCCCAAATTTTCACTTACGGAACTATCTCTTTCCACTGTTCTGCTCTTCAATTTATTAGGTCTTGTTAATTGTGGGAAATTCAGATGTTGTTGGCAGGTCATATTTCCAGAGTCTGTCTTCCCACAGAACTCCACAAACCTTCCATGAGACAATTGGGGAAGAATTGAAGGTATGCTAGTTTCAGCCCCTTTTATCTCAGTATTTCAGGAAGAAAAAAAAAAGCAACAACAACAAAAAAAAACAACACAGAGGCACACAAGTTTTTGCTGAGTTACTTCTATTTCAGAACTCAGGATCCTATAACTTCTAGGGAATGTTGAAAGAGCATAAGTAAAATGCAAGAGATCTTCCATGAATTTATATTCTTCTCTAGATGAAGATACAGACATGAACAGAAAGCTCTTAGCTTTCAAGATGGAACTACTGCAAATTTTAATGCTAGCTTCCTTTGCAGCTAACAGCTATATACTAAGTAGACTTAACACACAGAACAGTCATATGCATAAATCAGTAATACATCCATCTGTTTTAATGTTTCTTTTTATTTCTTAAAACAGAAACACCCCACTGAATAGGGTGCTTGGGAAAACATGTTTATCTTCTTTGTACAGTAATTACTACTTATTGTATCCAAAGACATACAGAGTTAGAAAGTGAGGGCTATTGTATGTAGATATTTATTCTGTAACTAATTCTCATGGGTTCGTCATGGCTAACTTGAACACCCACTCAGCTAACTTGTTGACTTCCTTCCTCAATGAGACAGGAGAAGAAAATAGGAAAAAGAAGAATGCAAAAGTTTGAGGGTGATATAAAGACAAGATCACATACCAATTAGTTTTGTAGGCAAAACAGACTCAACCTGAGAAAAACTAGATTAATTTATTGTGAATTAAATAAAAATGTAGTTAGCAGTTCAGATAATGGGAAACAGAAAGACAGACATTAAATCAATACCTTCACTTCACCCATCCCAGGTTCAAATTCAGCCCTTGATTTCAGACTCTTCTACTCCTAAACCAGTGCAGTGTGTTGCTACTTTCCTCTTACGTTTTTCCTCTCCTCCAGGTGACAGTTCCTTTGGGAATATCCATCTCTTCCAGCATGGTCCACAAGCTGCAGGGCATATCTGCTTCAGTACCATGGAGCACTTCCTCCTTCTGCTATAACTTTGGTGCTTGTTCCCCTTGTTCCTTCTCACTCTTTACCTTCTGTCCATCTAACACTTTCTGCCCTTTCTTAAATATGTTTTCACAAAGGTGTCACATTCTTGACCATGAATTTGGTCCATTTTGAATCCAGCTAGAAACCAACTGAATGCTCTCTCTCTCTCTGTCAGGCCCTTTTTATTTAAATTTCCAGTTTACATATAATGAAAAAAAAATCATGCTATATAGTTGGAATTCTCTACTGAATTGGTTGACTTTTTTTTTTTTTTTGGGGGGGGGATGGTATTTGTTTTTAATATTCAAAGTTAATTTTAAATCTAGGATCTGATGCACTTGTTGCCTCTGAGGTATAAATAATTTTCTAATCCTTGTAAGAGACAACTGGTTCAGATTTGTTGCACTTCCAACAACTCCAGGGATAAGCACACTACAGAAAATATGCCATTAACTTTCAGATTGTTCTGTTATTCCTGTGCAGACTCCCAATATTTCTCTTTTCTTTTTAAGTAAACTAAAGTCATCTTAAAAAAATGTTTGCTGAACTTTAACAGCTACAAAAATCACTCTGCTCACTTCTGACACCATCGCTTGCAATATAAAATATTTGACATCATACTGCAATCTTAAAATTTTTACCGGGAGGGGTGGAAATACAAGAAGTTAAAAAAAAATAAACCGAGTCCAAAAACATTTTAAAAACTTGACCTCAAACAATGCAGACATAGCTGTCAGTAGTATTATGGCTTCAAAAGTGTCTAATGAAAGAAAAGATCTTCTACCTCCAGAACAAAATGGAAAGATATTCATAGTTCCAGGAAATTCAAGAGGCATGCTAGCATATTTTAGATTAGGGACATTTGGAAAATATCCCTAATCTAAAATCTTGTATACTGTCTCAACTTGTACTTTATAATTTCTATCCTGCAAGAGTACTTTTTTTTTTTTTGTCCTATACCACCTAGGCACAATGCTCGGTGTGTGAACGTACCATTTTGAAAAATGTGACAAACTTTTCCATGATAACATTCTCTGTGAGAAATTACATCACTCTAAATAGTAGATAATGTCCTGCCTACATTGAGGAAAAGATTTCTCCTTAAGTAAGTACAAAGAAAGAAAAATACTAATTTCACAGTCTGGGGCTTCATTCTCCTGTTGCCTTGCATGGCAGGTATTACAGAATCAGAGAATCACAAAATATGCTGTTGGAAGGGACCCATCACGGTCATTGAGTCCAACTTCTAGTCTTGCTAAGGACACACCAAGAATGACATCCTGTGCCTTGAGGTTATTGTCCAAATGCTTCTTGAACTCAGACAGGCTTGGTGCTGTGACCACTTCCCTGGGAAGCCTGTTGCAGCATTCAATGACACTCTGGGTGAAAAAAAATTTTCTGCTGTCTAATCATCCCCCAACTCAGCTTTATGCTGTTTCCTCAAGTTCTGTCACTTGTTAACACCTGTATGAAATGGGTATCAAGTACTGCCATACTGAGCTAGTAGCTTTCTATGCTCTCTTTGCCAGGTGTAAATGACTACAGTATCTTTAGATTTTCGTTTTCATTTCTGACCAAAAAAACCCCCAAAAACCCACAACACAACACTGACTCTTTATTATCCATAGTTTGGTTGCCATTTACCTGCTAAGGACTGTTATTTTTTTGCTTGGATTTCCTTAGAAACCGTGACACAAGTGGCAGCACTGACAGCCTGAGGTTCCCTATCTGGGTCTGGAATAGGGATCTCCCAGTCTGTTAGAGACCTCCACCTCTACCTTTTATGGGCAGCATTTGATAAGTAATCTGCCCTTTTCTGGAGAATCAAATTGAACTGTTTGATATTCTCCAGATTCCTCAAACCTTAGGACAGTAACCTGGCTGAAAATTCTCATTTCTCAACTAATGGGATAATTGTTTTTCTCATAATAAATTTGTACAAATTTGTACAAATACAGTGACTTTATTTCTTTTTTCCTGCTTCATCATCTCAATATCCCTTGTGTCTTTACTACTAAATCAGGCAAAATCTTAGATTCCACAGCTGAGCATATATATGAATAAGTGTGTGTGCTCGTATACAAACATATGTGTGTGTGTGTGTGTGTGTGTGTGTGTGTGTGTGTGTGTGTGTGTATACACACACATACACATACACACATATATGTGTATTTGCTCGGGTAAGTAGATATCATAGATCAGGTCTTTGTATTACATACAGGATTACTGACATCATTTCACATAAGTAAGTGCCTTGCCAGTTAGCTGCTGAATGCATAACCCCACTACTCCTTCTCCCAAAAATAATAATAATAAAACAAATGAAGAAACAAGCAACCTAACCCACCACCAACTTCAAAGACCATTTATGCAACTGTGGAAACACTTGAAGTAAAAAAAAAAAAAAAAAAAAAAAAATCAAAAAAGGGAAAAACTCTTTCTAATGAAGGCATGGATCATATAAAGGAGGCATTTCAGATGCTGCACAGCAGCCAGAAGAAGGTTTTTCATGGGAATAGGCACAATCAGTACATTTAATTAATTATGTGTTAAAAATGACAAGACAATGCATTTAATAAGATGACACTTCTAGCTGTTCTAATGAATCAAAAGTTTATAGCCAGGCTCTGTGAAAATGAAGGATGTAACAGTTTCAATGCATAGCATTTTAAAAAAGCTTTTTTTCTTTGATTCTTGTACAAGTAGTTGAGAATTGTGGGAATTTGATGATTTCTTTATTGAGACATCTGGCTAGAATCCTGATTAAAAGAGCAAGTTTGAAGAGTTCAGGGTCCAAATTAAGATGTCATCAGGAGCATTAAGCTTGATGGAGAGGATCAGTTCCTGTACTTCATTTTGGTGTTTGAAATGAACTATAAATTCAGTAGAATTTTATAGTCCTCTTTATCCATAATGGAATATTTTCTGAAATCTCTAAAAGATTTGAAGGAAGATATGGGTAAAATGTTATAGTCTCCATCATTTTGTTGAATTAATGTTCTTTTTTATAAAACATTTTATTTTGAAGTAATTTTTTTAAAAAAAATCATATTTTTCTTACTATGAAAATGAAGTAAAATAGGCTTACAGAATTTCATATGGATAATTCTACCTCTTTTACTGTGTATTAGTTATCCATTACATTTTATAAGTCAGTTGATTATTTACAACTATTCCAGAATTTTTATTAATCATGCACTGGTTGCATATCAAGAAATTTATGCTTAATTGTACTTAACCTAATTCATATATCTTTTTAATCTTCCTCAATGAATGATTGCTAAATATCTATTTTAGAAAAATTCATATGTTGAAAAAGTGACCTTAAATAATAAACAAAATAATTCTGATCTTTGTTTTTACAGTAATGGAAATTCTTTAGCTTATTTCAGGTCACTCCTTATCTAACAAATGCAAGAGAAACCATAATTTGAGTTGATAACTACTATTCCCTTCACCTCTTTTTCAATTGTTGGATTTTTATATGTACACAGCGTGGGTAGAGCCCTTCCCAAATTTTCATTCACGAAGCCTAGCCATGATGATGACCTCAATAACTGATCTAAAATTCTGGTGAACCCAGAGGTTTATTTCTTAGTTTTCTCAGAAATACCTGAGATATTTATACACAATTTGACATGTAGTTAAGTGGCTTTTTTGTATCATATTAGTTGTCTGAGGTACCATTTTGTGATATGATTGTTTCAGCACTAGAATTGCAAAATCTACTGCTTCTCAGGTATTTCATAGTCTCAAAAGAAATGCATGATTTCCT
>JAJPCS010000055.1:17712097-17884085 GCA_021164005.1 Willisornis vidua nigrigula | reverse complement strand
GAGAAAGTTATAATAGTTTTTTTACAACAAAATGTTTGTATGTAAGTCTTCCTTATTCCTAAACCATAATTGATAGCAATTTTATGTTCCTGAGAATATTACATCTATAAATATAAACAAATTAATATACATTTTCTCACAAGAAAATATTTCTGAGTTGGATGCAAGATGACATCTATTTCCACTTGACAAAAAGTACTAGGAAATATTTAATACACCAGGTAAACTCTTTTTGTCCTGGTTAGCATTTAACTCTGATTATTATGGGATATGGAAAGCATACAGAGTATTTCCATGGCGGGGGGGGAGGGAAGTGGGGGGGGGGGGGTGGGGAGAGGAAGGTTTTATGCAACCACACCCCCCCCGATGTATATGATTTGTGCATTACACCTAGAGGATTTTATAAAAATTGCAAAGATATTTGAAATATAAATTAATAAAAGTGAGTAATTATTATTTTTCACTTACATAGAGTGAAATGCCCCACATAAACCCTATCTGTAATCTGATCAGATTCTATGCAACGTCTTTTTTGTGGCTTGTCAAGATTTCTTCGTGACTTCAACATGAAAGTTTGCAGCAGCTGTTGCCTGTTATCACTGTGCTTAGTAAGAGAGACAACTGAAAAAGTTGCCTCATAAATATTTCTAATATAAATTTAGCAGTGCTAGCTTTTATATTTTAATGTTATTATGATAACTACTTACCAGGATTACATTAGCTTGATTTTACCCAGATTGCAACCTCCTAGAATTTTTGGTCATCTGGTTACTTCTTTTTAACAGAGTATTCATCTAAATTCCTAGAACTATGAAACCCAAAATTGCTTACTGTTTTTAATATTTCCTAAATATATCTGAATAAATTTTTCCATAGTTGAGCAACATATACAGAGAGAACTCTTGTCTGATTCCATTTTCCAAATATAAAAGTCTGAATTAGGTGTGAAATTTTTATCTCAATTATGCTGTTAGTACATAAATGCTTTGAAACGAAAAAGATGATGCCTCAAAGAGTGATATGACAAAAACACTTCACATAAGGACATTAAATTGACCAAACTTGCACAAAGACTGAAAAGGATTTTTTTTTTTTTTTAGATCTCACATATGCTGTGAAAGGAAAATGGAAAAGAGCCAGACTCCTGACTATATAGAACATTAATCTAAACATTTTTACTCTATATTCTAACCTGATTTCTAACTATATAAGAAAATTCACAGAACTTTGTGACTAAAATCATGGCAGAGTGCCAACAGGCAAATGAAATAGAACAAAATTAGTCTTTGACGTTTGGAACCCAATATAGAAAAATTATGAGAGCCAGAGAGAAAACCAGACAGAAGTCACTGTAGTATATTCTCTATTCACCAACACATCTATACCCTTCAGATATCAAAACCTGAAATGAGCATATTATAAAAAAAATATTCTTTCCATCTCTAAAATATGACAGCCCATACTGTCCAGCCATCCCTAGTTTGACAATACCCTGTAGCTGTCTTATATATATACTGGTTTAGGGACTCCATAAATTTAATAGTTATTAATTCTGTTCTGCTGTGTGCATGTACACACATTATTCACAATTTAAAATGTAGCTGTTCTGTCAGTGAACACTACTGACAGTAACTGATGTCTCTTCAGATGTTTTACCCTGACTTCATTGTACTTATCATTTGAATGTGGAATATCAAGCTTAGAAAGCTTAGAAAAATTAATTTCTCTTAGAAGGAGAGTTTATTCCTAAAGATCAACAAGAATATGTAATTAGTAATGAATGTCCTTAACTATATCTTTCCTAAAAATATCCTCTGGGTTGGAGGGCAAATCTTTAAAAGGTGAATGTCTTAATAACCACTATGAATCCTTTTTAAGTCTAGCTGTAGCCAGGAATTTTTTAACCATTTCAGATAAGTTAATTCTGTCTCAGTTCTTAGCTTTCACTTGTGACTAAAGCAGAGACATCTTCTTTAAAATACCTTTAGAATGTATTGTTCAATACATAATCGCTAAGTGTAATCAGAACTGAATAAAAGTGATCACAGTCACCATCTGTTATAATCACTTCAGATGCCAGCTCCAACTGGCACATTAACTGATGCTCTGAAAATGTCCTCATGGTTAACAGAGAAACCTGGAAGTCAAGAAAATTGTGCTATTCCCAGGTATCCCCAGAACTTGTCAATTTTTTATCAGAATAAGAAAATACTTTTTACGGTCCTTGTAGGCACATTTTAAGGTGCTGCTTAGTTTTTTTTGTTTTTTTTTTTTAATTAGTTTCAAAAACTGTGTTGAGATGTCTAAATGAAGTATTTCGTGAGCTCAACACATTTTAGACAAATGCAAAGTTCTTATTTTCTTCTTTGAATTCTGCTTATTTGATCAATAGTGAACCTGAAGTATTTCTCACTTTCTCACTGTATGTGACCTTCTTCTGAGTGATTTTTTTTTGATTGATACACAGCTATCTTATATTTATTCTCTGTTACTCATGTCCTGTTAGTGGATATTTAGACTGATCTTTCCATGTTCTCAATACATGTATTTTCATATTAGTTTCCTAAGCCAAGAAGGAAAAAAATATATATTTGCACTGAAATTTGTGTTCTGTGTTATGTATTATTAGACTATTGTGTCCAGGATAGATAATAGTTTTATTTTCCTAACAGTCAGGAGTTCTGCATTGTAGTCAAGATGGATAAAATAGGTAATTAGGTGCAGCGGGAGCTATACCTAACTGCACACCATCTATAAAGACCTGTTCTTAATTACATTAAAAATGTGAATTGGAACCATGCAAAGATACAAAAAGGAGAGCATGTCTACAGTGCCATCAGAGTTAATCTAGCTTTAAAGTAGTAAGAGCAAGTGCTACCCATGATCTAGCTGAAGAAACACAAGGTTCCTTTCAATGACTGCTATCAATATGCAGAGTTGTCTTATAGCTACTACTCATTTTAATGACATACTGAAGGTGTTTCTTGTCCTTCCTTTCTCCGTAGTGAAACTTCATCTGTGTGCTGGTTTAAAGGTAAACTGGCAGGAGAAATGAACCCAACACAATAGAGATTATAAATTGCAGTTTAATAAAAATATTAAAACAAATTCAATGGCACAAAGAGAAAATGGTTTTAACCCACAAAACCTAGAAGTATAACCTAGCACCCAGGGGCATGAACAGAATGGTGTTCATTAGCCCCTGTGCTGAGACCCATGTGCTTCCCCTGAGTCCAAAGTAAAAGGAAGGGAAAAACCTGTTGGTGCAGATGACAGTCAGTCTGGTCACGAGTGGTGGTCACAGTCTTGCTGAGGTTCTAGTCCTCCTCTGGATCAGATGAGTGGTCCCAGAGCTCTCCAAACCCCAAGATTATACATCCTCAGGTCCAGATGGGAATGCCCAGTACCTCCCCCAGGAGGGAAGGAGGGAGGAGTTCCACAATGAGTGATCTAACTCTGTGAGACATGGGGTATTTTTGGAATTGTTGATGGCCCATTAGCAGACACACCCCCTCAGGCTGGGTGTGAAGGTGCTAATGACTCCCCAGAAGGGAGTTATCACAGCTCCTATCTTACAGGCTTCTTTAATACCCAACCAACGCTGAGTGAACGTGTTATCACCACACTGTAGCATTGGGCCTTGCCACCACTTCACAGCTGTTTAGTTCAGGAAGTAAAACTTTTGTGGGTTTTTTTTGTCATTGCTTTTTCTTCTCTCTTGCTGGGTGTCCTTTCGGGGGAGTCTGTTGGGGTGTTTTTGTCTGGGTGGTTGGAATCTGTATTATGTGGGTGGGTGATTTGGTGGTTGTTGTTCTTTTCCACAGTTGTACATATATGTGTTACATTCTAGTTGCCTCTCTTTTGTATAAAAATAAGAAACTTCTTGTCTTGGGGTTTTTTTCTCCTCTTTTTTTTCCCTTCCTCCTTTTCCCTTGGGGTGGGGGGGATACTCTAACTCTCTGTGTTGAGCAGTTGACATTTTGCCAGCTCAACCTAACACAATGGAAAATTATATAGAGGGTGTAGAATACACAGCTTTGGTCACACCCACACAGTGATAACCTGGTCCTACCTGCTGAACTAGGACAATCTGTAATTTTATTTTTTTTAAATAGCTCCTTAGCAGTCTAATTGATACCAGGAATTTGTTGCAGGATAGGGCTGCTTTTCCTTGAGAATATTCTGAAGAAGGTAATGCTATTTCAGCCTTATTGCATTAGTAGCTTCACACCACCTGCAATGCAAGAAAAGTTTGAAATTACCATGTATCTGTGCAGAATAATGCAGAAAATCTCTACCTTTCTAACATTAATTATATAAAACATGCACAATAAATATAATTATTTGCCATAAAATTAATATAATTTGAAGTTGACCAGCTCTTTTAAACAGTTACCCTTAGGAAGGCAGCTGTAAATTAAAATTTCATAGAATATCTGGATAGTTTTCTCCATTTATTTTTCCATAGCTTAGGACACAAATATTATGTCCCCTTTTTTTCTTTGATTTTCATTTGAATATGATAATTACTTTCCCTGATATGCAAATATGAAAGGTTTCCCTGTCTTTTCCCTTCCTCTTTCTACCCTTCCCTTTGCCTTTTTGTAGTCTTGATCCTAGTTCTTCTATATGTCATCATATCTGGCAGTAATCAAATGTCAGTATTCTTCTTAAGAGAAAGAATATTCCTAGTAGGACTGAAACATTATTAATGTTATTTTTAACTTCTCTGTATAACATTTTTGCATTCTTGGTTTTATGTGGGGATTTCATGTGGTGTTTCACCTAGAAAGCGAGCCATATGCTGAACTGCCTATGTAAATTGGTGCTGTAGCTTTAAGAACTAATTAATGAGATCAGAGATGGCTGCAGCTGACTTTCTCGGCAGATGTGCGTAGTCAGCCAATTATGAGAGGCTTTGTAATGTAAACAGCATTGTTGGTCAATGGTCAGTGCCAAAGTGTCATCACCTGCGGAAGGTTACAGTCTTAAAGATGTATAAAAGTTTTGTGAGCGAATGAATAAACGGCCTGTGCTATTAACTCCCATGGAGTGATCTCTCAGGTCCAAAGACCCGTCTCCCTAAGCTAAAGTTTTACATGTTTCTATATGCATGGCTAATGTTTTTACTTGTAATAAAATATTGTGAGGTTCACAATAGCGCCTTAAGCCTCGGTTTGGAGTGACCATGGATATTCTTCTACATCCAAGCATAATACAGACATTGAAGGGTTTGTAAGTTGGTAGTCATTCCAACAGCAAAAAACCTGTAAATCTACATTGATTAGTCACTAATCAGTTATTAATCTAGCGCTCTTTATATTCTGGGGTTTTCTTCATTGACTTTTAGGAAAAAGAAGATTGTTAGTTGGGTACTGGAAATAACTTTGAGTCTAGATTTCCAATTTTATGATTGTACTTCCAAAAAAAAAAAAAAAAGATTTTTAGATTATGCAAAGCAATGATAGTTCCCTTGACAACAGTGGTGAACATGAATTTGCACTACATATATATTTTAAATACAATATTCATTGATGCAGCAGTGATTCTGCATGCTATTCTTTTACATTCTTTGGTATTGTTTGGGCTGATCCGAAATGCAGTATTGATTCAAATACTATTATTCCTGTACTTACATGTTTGACCTTACTCATCATGCTGTCCTGGAAAACAATCTGAAAGAAACTGGTACCTATTTAAAAACAAAAAAACCAAATTCAATTAGAATCTCATTTTGACAGCAACTTTCTTGCTATTTTAAATTCTCTAATGTTATAGTTTATAGATTTTCTTTGATTTGTTACACCTTTAACTTAATTTCTTGCTGTGCAAGTGAAGATGTGTGTCAAATATAGAATCAATCCAATCAGTGAGTTATATTTATTATTCTGACTTCACAGTCTTGGGTGTCATGTTATCATAGTGTGAGAAATTATGATGAACTACATGTTTTCTTAATTTGTAAGCCTAATTCTTCTTTCACATACTGATCAGATTACCATAGCTAGTTTGATCTTCTTATGGAAAACATTTCTTGATATTATTCTTATGTATTTCTCTGTGTCAGTCCATATGGTTAACAAATCTGGTTGAGTTCATATTTTGTTCACAGCCATACTGTATTTTAACATTTACCATGCATATATGTTTGTATGAGGCGAACAATCTGCCTGAAAAAGATACATTAAAGGTATTGCTAGCAGTTGGTTTGGAATTCATGCTGGGAAAAGTATTGTTACACAAGATGTTGGAAAAGAAACAGTGCCAGATAGTAACCTGTCATTAAGCACAGAGATTTCCAGCTACCCTCAGTTCAAAAAACAGTGGTCTTACAACGTCCCAAAAGGAGATAGCCTAAATAAGAAGCAATCAAAAAATGTCAGTCTTTCTAGTAAGGGAACAGTTATTAAACACATCAAACAATGATAGAAATTACCAGTTTTAAGAATTTGTGTACTACTCTGGTACCTCACTGCTGGATTAATAAGATGTTATGACTCGACCTGGTGTTGTCATCTAAATGGATCCTTGATTTAATGTTTGTGGAGCAAGAATTATGGTAGTGTTATTCCATCCTTGTACGATACAGATCAGATTAAGTTTGTACTTTTCATAATATGGAGATAGTTAATGTTGATTCTAGCCTAAAAGATTTGAATGAATCCACAGTTAATGATAATACTGCCTGCATTCTCAAAAATCTATGTAAAACTTAGGACATTTTTATAACAACTCAATGAGAAAGTCTGGTTGTCCTTCATCTTGAGATTGTTTGGTTTGGTTTGGGGGGTTTTGAAAGTTTTTCAGATTTTACTGGTTTTTTTCATTGAAATATAGAGTACCAAATTACTTCAAAGGCTGAAAATTTTGTTATGATTTTTCTAAACAATGCAGACACTCATATATGTGGCTTCTCCGTCTTAGAGGTATTTCAAGACAGACTCCATTATTATTTCCTGATAAACATATATGTAATCATGAGCATTTCAGAGTTCACTTAGATTCAGGAACTGTATTTCAGCCATACATGTACAAAATGTCATCTAAAAAATTATATTTTCAAAGGAGAACACCAATGTTCTCTCGTCTGTTACGTATCTCTTACTGTAATCTTATGTCCCTACAGGAGGCACCACTCGACCATTCCATAGAATGACTGTTGTTGGCAAATGCAGGCAATGGAACAAATGCCAGCCCTTCCAAAGCCAATTCCTGTCAATGCCTGCTCCCTGGTTGGCAGAGAGCACCCTACTCAAATGCTAAGAGGTTTGTTGGCTTTACTGTCTGCTATAATTCACCTTGTTACGGAATAAAACAGCTGTCTCACGATCATGTTCTGGAAATGTGCCATAACAACTCACTGAGTTAAAATCCCAACTTGACTGCTAGTACGAGGATTCAGTGTCATGACTGCTGGTGGATGAATTGTAGGGAAGTCTTAAGGGGATAGAGTATAATCGTTTAGTTTTTAATTCTATGTCTGGAAAATGGTGTGTACTTGAAAATGTTTATTGCATACACGATTAGCACAGCTCTAACATTTTATGTGTCCAGAAAGCAGAGAAGTAAAATTAAAAGTTCCTTGACCAGCCATACCTTCTAACCCCTGATGTTGTATGCATGATGTTATACACAATAACAGGATTTGCTATTCAGTTTTCAGATACACATACAGACTTGGTCTGTCCATAAGAGGGTCACCAATTTAGATCTGTAAGTAAAATAAGTCACCTTTCGCCCCAGAAGGCATCTTCCTACTTTCTTATCTAATCTGTACATCAATTCAATACCACAATGTGGTGTTAAAATGCTTTGCTAAAGAATTTCACACTAGTCTTGCATAACCAAATGGATTCACATTCTGAATATAGAGATATTAATTACAAAAGTATACTATAAACTAGATTTGGGCCTCCAGTGGCTTTAATCCTTTATTTATTTCAGTTAATAATAGCCTTTAATTTTAGGGGAAAAAATTAAAAAATACCATAAAAAAAGAAACCAGGAGCAATCTGTTCCTAGTCTGAAGGTCACCTGCAAAATTTTTAATTCCCTGCAAGTTATTCTTAAACTATTTCTAGAGCACAAGGTTTCATTTGAATAACTGATTTAGTTTGTATTGTAAAATAAAAATATGACAAAAAAGAAAACAGAAAATTCTATACAAGAAAGAAGACTGAGAAGATCATATATCAGATAAATTACTATAAGTTTATATAGTTCATTTTAGGGGAATCTAGGTATACCTGCAGTCATGTATGTAGATTGATGGAGCATCAGGTTTTTGCTTTGACAAATTATTAAATATAAGTATTCTGAATATGAAAAGGAATGCACTTTTATGGATATCTATTTCATTTTTGAGTATCTTCTTCACCTCTGGTAGTAACTGTAATTTATGTTTTGGATGTATCATTTTGTAATACAAATATAGGCCTAGATGGAAAACTTCTTTAGCTGTGTCTATTGAGAAATTTCACTTTGCTGTATTCAATATCTAGAATAAGCTCCAAGTTAAACTCAGACTTCTTCAGGGCAGGAGTGTTAGAACTCTATAATGAACTCATCACTCATATTTTTATCACCACATAAGAAATATTAATGATAGTAATAACTTGTCCTAAATATAGATATTTACAACCTGATAAACCCTTCACCTGGGAAATCATTTAGAGAGATGGATGTGCAACTTGAGAGAGCCAATTTCTACTCCTATACTTTCTTAACTCCACTGATTCAAAGGAGCAGCTGGGAATACCCTAAACCTGAAAAAAAACCCCAAAGCTGACAGAAAAGGAAATTAGAGTGCCATTCAGCATGCTTAAGACTCTAGGCCACAATGTTTATTTGTGTTTGAAGATTTGTCTCTATTGTGCAAGAATAACTAAGTACCATTAATAGAAAGCAAATTTATTATCTAGATGCCCTAAATTTCAACACAGTTTCCTTACTAGATCTTAATTTTTTTTTCTCTTTTCTTAGTATCATTCTTTAAAACTTCTTGGCATAAAAACAAGTTTTCTCAGTAGAGGAGGAAAATTGTGACATGTCAAAGAAGGAAAAATAATAGGGGTTTTGCATCATTTTGGTAAAAAACAGTGAAACAACTTTCATAATACAGTATCACATTGTATGACGAAGTGTAATGGAATCTGGACTTTAGCACAAATATTTCTTGCTCTCTGATTAGTTTCTCTGTTTTGCTCAAAAAGTAAATTTGTATGTTACTATTATAGGGTTATATGAAACCAGCAACATGGAGCTAGAATAGTATTCTGCTTCTAGAGAGAATATTCAGACCACAAGATCCATTCAGTTCGACTGATGACTTATGATTTTGTATATATTTATAGATTTTAATATAGCTGTATAGTTTCTCACTCTTAAGGTAGCAGTTAAAATTTTCTAAACCCATTTCTCATAGTTTGTGGCACATTCTTAAAAATCTGTTTAACAGTCTTTTCAAGGAAAGAGATTTTAACAAGGATATCCAGTTTGAGATGTGCACCTGGACCATAATAAGATATAGACTAGTCAAAGCAAGATAGAGGGTCAAGAACCCTTGGAAAGGCTCCAGCAGGGCAGTTCTGGGGGTAATACCAGTGGCAAATAGTTTTTGGTCTGGATGTACCCCTAGATATTAGTTAAAGCTATAAAACTGAGAATTCAATGCTGGTGTGTGGGCATTTGCACTCCATGCACCCTAAAGCTTTTATTAAAGAACTGCTCTCTACCTTATCTATACTAATATTCGGGGGAGGGGAGGGGAGAGGGAGTCCTCCATTTTAGACAACACTACAGGCGTGAAAGCTGACCAGTACTTTGGTCATAACTTGTGACTGGAATGCTCCCTTGTCAGCTAGTGACAGGCTATATCCAGCACCTGACAACTAGGAATCTAGTGCAAATGCTTCCCCTAATATGACACTTTAAAAGTCTACTATTGTTTATAGATGTTTAGAACACACTGCATGTGAAGATGTCCATCTGTTTATGCAGGGTTGAAAGTATTTGAAAGATGTTTGATGCCCAATACATCACTATGTACGTGACAGGAATCCAAAGCGGAAGGCATTGAACTGCTTTCCTTTGAAGGTTCCAGCAGTGCTCAAGTTAAGTATTTGTTCTGGCAGTTTACTGTAACACATTCCCCATGCTTCTTTTTAGAGTACTTGAGAAAGTAATAACATTTTGCTAATCAGTAAGACTTTTAATTGCGATAGTGTAATTGCTAACATAGCTATTCATTACTATTGAGCAAAACCAGTATTCACATTTCTCAATGAAAAGAGATCTAAAGAAGGTTGAAAATTAATAATTTGGATTTTTAAATATTATTTTACTACTAAATTATCAGGAGTACCTTACAAAGGTATTAGTTATAGGCTGAGAATGCACAGACAATGCAAGCTAACAAAACACCATTAAACTGAGTTGCAGTTCAAACATTGGGCAAAGACCAGATGCTGTAGATGAGGAAAGAATCTTTTCATGGAATACTGAGCTCCTTCCACAGTGATAATTAGGAACCATAAAACCAACTTTGCCTGCAGTACTAAGTGCCAGCAAGGATTTGTATGCCTGGACATTAGAAACTGCTTTATTGAGCAAAAGGAACTTTATCAATTGCCATATAATTTGCTTCACAGGGAGGCTGGTATATTTCAATAGCATTTAATTTTACTGGCCAAAAAATTAAGCACAGCTTCATTATAAATGAACAGTTTAACAAACTTTTCCTATAATTCCTTTGAATATTCAGTATTCTTCCTAGCAAAACTATGAAATAAAACCTTTTTAAAATTTAATGTCATAAAATATATTTATTACTGTAGCTTTAATAATAACCTAATAATTTAATAATTATAAAATTTCATCACAGAAGAATATAGCATCATATTTAGAGTTACATTTTTAACAATATATTAATTTGAGAAGTGAAATGATGTAATTTGGTTTCAGGAATAAGAATCATTCATATTTGTTCATGGAAGTGATGATACATGTTTTTTTATTAATATTTTCATCTTTTATTTGTGTTTAATGAGAGAACTTCCAAAAACTGGACATTCCCAAGCAAACAGTGAGTACATGGAGTTAATGCACCCTTCAATCACCAAATGAAGATCTGCAAATGTAAATCCTGATCATCCCCTCATTCACCTACTAAATAGGAGTCTTCACTGATACTTTAGCAAGCAAAGTTGGTCATGTCATAAAAGAGTCATCAACAATGAAGAGCCACAAATTATTTATATTAAAATTTCATGCTTACAGCAGTGAAAATTATCAACCACAAGATCAGTATGATTGAGGTTTTGCCCTGTACATTCCTAAACTTGAAGAGAAAATTATAGTGATTTAAAAACTTTAGTAACAAAGGTCTAAATTTAACTATAGACTAACCTAAACCAGATACATATGCTTCCAGGTAATATCATGTAACACAGTGTCAACGAAGAACTAATTCAAAATAGATATTAAGTAGGATGTTCTAATAAATGAAGACTTGACTGAATTCAATCTGAACACTGGAAAGCCTTTCTTACTTTAAGAACTCAAAAATTCCTCATGAGACTTGCAGTTCTTTCTCTGCCATTGTAGTCAAAACATTTCTTAGGGTTGGGAGAGAAAGATATGTGGATTCTGAAGGATAAACTGCGGCTTTAGAATGGATAATCTGCATTAAATAAGCACCTGACAATCCTTTGACACTGAAGAATGTGTTTCAGAATGATTTCTCACCTTCTTTTCCTTGCAAAATACATTGGCTATCCCCACCACAGTAAAATTTGTCACTCCTTAAATCCTGCTATCTCCTTATCTCCTTGATTTTTTTTTTTTCTACACTGCTGAGAACCTTGAGCTAGCTCTGAATACAGTACGTGTAGATTTTCTGTCACTAGCACAGAACAGGCTAACCTTGTTTGGAAGGTCCACCTGCCTACAAAACTCAAATATCTCTGAAGTAGCTTGTGCTGCCTGGAGAGCAACTTCAGAATCTCCAATGAGAATACTAAATGCAGTCTAAACTATCAGTGTGGTAAAATCACTAGACAATATTGTATTATAGTAGAGCATATCAATGCACAAAGCATTATCCTTACTGTGAATGTGATTTTCCAACCTAAGTGAAAGCATATACAGACTATTCTAGAATAAGATACAAATTATGTGTAAATATTAACCCTTGCTGTATACGTGTCCTCTATTTCTTTTAACTTTTTTCTGCATTCTCCTTTCTTACTGTGAGAAATAAGATATGTATAGCTTTTGTATTCAGACAATAAATGTAACAGAATTTTAAAGGTAGAATCTTAAAATATCATTCATATAGCTACTGATAGCTGTCATGAGTATTTTGGCATACTTGAAACATATTATTAAACATACCTTTCCTTCATCTCTCTTTGGTTTTAACTTATCTTGTAGTTTGGTTTTCCTTGGATAAATGCAGTCTCTCTGAAAGGGAGATAATGTTTAAGTTTTGCTTTAAAATCAGTGACCACAAGAGCTATTAAGTTAGAAAGGTGTGTCATATTTCAAATAATTACATAATTTTGACTTTTGTGCTGATATCTTTTACAGGTGGTGAACCTGAACCTATGGAAATATGTATTAAATCTCCCTTTTCCATCTCCAGTTGTTTTCGTACACTTGGGCATACTCTGTGTTTACCTGAAAGCAATGATCTGACAAATTTAATTGTATGTTGTTCAGAAAAAAATTAGTGATCATATGGGTTTTTTCCTCCAGACTCCTGATCCATAGATCTAATCTTTGGTTAAAATGTTGTGTTTTTATCCGGGAGAGTGATAAAAAGTAAAGCTGTATTCCTTTTTTCACTTTTCCTTCCAGCTATGACTTTCTCCTTTGAAACAAACACTATATTCTTTATTTATGTATACTCCTCAGGTTATTTATTGGTAATAAACATTAAATATTCTTCAGTAGATCTCAATTTTGTATAAATCTGCAGCTATATTAGTTTCATTGGTGCTCTGTCAGTGTACCCCAACAGAAGTTAAAAAGCCTATTTAATTATAAGGGCATGCTCAAGAAGTAATAAGCACCTCATCATATGCCCTTAAGGTCTTTTAGAAACATTAACTGAACAAGCTTTATTTCACCAATGTGTGGTAGACAGGCATTATTAGATTTCCTGGTGGCTCTTTTATCAAAAATTTGAAGTTATTATGTTTATAAACTGTTTCAAAGGAGAAGAACTACATTTTAGAGACAGTGGGTAATAAAATGCTCTGCCTTAAACAGAATTTCTAAAGCAATTACTGAAGTCAACACGAAAGCTCACTCTAACTTTTCTCAATCAGCACAAACTTCTACCTGATCACCTACAAAATTACAAAGGTAACATAAAAATATTTTGATGGAGGTTCATATTAAAAAATATTAAAAAAAAGGAAAGCCAATTGCTTTTTAGATCATTGATCAGGTTCATTGCATTGACCTAGAGACATCTGGGGCCACTGAAGTACAAAACACTGACTGAATGAAGAGTTATGTGATATTTTTTTGTGTACGGCTTGCATCATTTTAGAAGAATGGTGAAGAAGATATCTACTTAAATTTAAATTGAATAAGAAAGGGAAACCTCTGGTCTTTTTGGCCCTTTCATAAACTGGAGGGATGAAAAAGTCTTGTATCATGTCTAGAAATATGCTACCTACTTAGGAGTATTTCCACTGCTAGCACAAGTCATCTTGATAGGAAGTTAGGACTCCAAGGTTGCAAGGTTATTTTTGTCTTCAAATGTGTTTCTTTATCTGCCTTTTCAGGTTGCCTTGAAGATCAATTCTCTATTTATCTCCCTATCTCTGTCTTCATATCTAGCTATTAGTTCCTCATGTTCAGTATTGCTTTCTATTTAATCTCCCTTATGTTATCTTTATGTGTATATATACCTACACATATATATATAATTTTCTCTCTCTAAGACTTTATTGTATCTAATTCATAAACCAGCCATAAAGTAATCAATTCCTCTCTAAAGAAACATTATTAATTTACTAAACCACCTCCTCTTTTGGCCAGTTGTCCCATTTAATCCATTGCTAGCAAAGGTACAGTCTTATTTCATATCTGCCTTGTTTTCAAATTAAAAGTAAATACAGTATTTTTTATTTCTCTGTCTTGCCTGTCTTGCTTTTAGGGCATACTGATTTTCTATATCTCTCATATACTCTACTTTCCTCTATTGCTATTTTTCTCAGATACGTCTTCGCTCCTGCTCATTACTGTTGTCCTGAAAAAAAAAAAAAAAGGAAAAAGAAAAAAGAAAAATAGAAGATGTAATGTCTTCACGTAGTCTATTGTTTTACACTGTGGAACAATAAAAGCTGTAAAACAGCCTGTCTGGTTTTCTCCCTTAGTGGAATGAAATGACTGCTCACTGAGATGTTTATCCCTTCTTCCTCACTAAACTATGGCTTTCTTATTGGTTAACTTTGCAGAATTCCACTCTAGACATATGACTATCATTCTTGGTAAAGAAAATCCACATTTTGGAAAACCACATCATTACATTTTTGTCAGTGAAACAGAGTGAATATATTTTTAGGCATTGCTTGTTTATAACCTAATTATCTCTCTTTACAAGGGTGACCTTATTTTAATGCTTTCAGCACCTGATGTTATAAAAGTGAAATTCTTTTCAAATCTCTTCTGTTAATGTGTTCATGCTCTGAAACAAATGTGAGATAACATTAATATTCTTCCCACAAAATACCTACTAATTTTCTTGCAGTGAAGATAGAAAGCATTTCATTACATATCACAAACTTCATTTATGTGGAATGAGTCACCAGACCTTCTGAAAAGCCAAATGAGTACCTAATCTCTAATGCTGCCTTCAGCTAAAACATCAATCCTCCCTGGTTCTACTCATCTTTTATCAACTATTCAGTTTCTAAAATTTTCCACTCTGCTACAACATTTTGCTGTTCTTCTGTCAAAACAGCTTTGATTTATGGGGTTTTTTTATATTAAAGCATCAGAAAAAAAGCCCACAGAAGTCTATTATTTTGTTATTAGAGAAAATTGAATCAGTGTAACACAAAATTATTAACTCTGTTTTACATAAGTTTTGACATATCAACCTTATAAAAGTCATTCTGCTGATAATAAACTCTGGGATAGTAATCATATGTATTATTTTCTAAATTGTTCTCTTCTGCAGAAAACATGTTGGAAGATGTATATGATGTATACATATGTATGCATACATGGTAGATGATATGCACAGAACACAAGGGATCTATAAGCTTTACTTTAGCTTATAAACCAATAGAAGCTACCATCTCTAAGTTTCTGTATAACTCAAAAGAGGTGCATGAGACAATGAAAATGGAAGCCCTAAAACCTATGAGAAATTAGTTTGGAGCTGGTCAAATTGATCAACAATGAAATTTTGGCAAACAGTTTATTAAATGAACAAAGCAATTTATGGTGTCTTGAAATCAATTGTGTATTTTGATTCAAACTCCCTGCATAGCTTCAGCTGAGAATTAGCCCCTTGAAGGTGAGGAACACTAATTTCATTCTAAAATTAAGAATTATTCCATCTTTCATGCAAAAAGATCCAGGCCAGGTGGATCATTCAACGTATGCAAAACTCAGATTCTGTCCTGCTTCCTAAAAGGACTTTAATTCATATTGCCAAATTTTCAAGGGTGTGTCCTACCATCTAATAATCAGAAGTGAAAGAAAAAGGATAAGGAAAGTAATTGGAACCCACACATCCAGAACTGCAACTTTCCTGTACAGAAGGATATGAAATCACAGAATTCAAAAAATGGTTGAGACTGGAAGGGACCTCTCAAGATTATTTTGTTGTTATTTTTGGGTTATTAAGTATGTTAAGTTTTTGCATGAATTGGCTGTGAATATCTTACTCCTTAATGTATTAGAAAATGGTAGTGGGAAAGCTCCCACATCAGAGACCAAGTTTTGTTTCCCCGAGGCAGAAAAGTGTCTCCCAAATCTAGTTCCCAGTCCACTGACCTATGCAGAGTAAGAACCACTATCTAGCTTAAAACAAAACAAAACAAAACAACAAAACAAAACCAAAACAAAAAAATAAACATGATTATCTTCCATGAGTATTAAATATTGTTGTTTGTTCATACATAGGTCATACGATCAAATATTTATTTCAGTAAAGATAAAAAATATAAACATAACAATAAAATGCTTGTTGCTGTTAGATGTAAACCATTACAACAATTTTTCAACTGCGTTTGCCTTTCATATAAAATAAAACCAACAAACAGCTGTAGGGTTTGCTGGTCTAGATGAGTTTAAAAACCAGAATCAGTTTATTGCTTCAAAATTGAGAGAATATCTCGATATTCAGAGAAGTACTTATCATGTGTAGCCACAAAGAAAACATTGAGAGCAAAGAACACTGAAAGAAATAATAGCTTTCAAATTTGTAAACCCTTGGCATATTTTTTTCCATAATGGCATACATACATACAATATGTATCATATGTCATTGTATCATTGGCAATTAGAGTCTAATGGGTTCTTGAGACACAGAGTCATATGACTCTCTGTTATGGGTTCACCCAGGTGGACCTAAATTTGGGCTCTGAAGTTAGGGCTAGGCCGAAGCTGTCAGCTGACTTGAACTGGGCTGAGCTGACAGCTGACCTCATCTAGCCAGTAACTTTGTATTCCATACCACATTATGACATCATCTCCAGGAAGTGGGAACCAGTGTGGGAGTGGTTAAGGCAGTCGTTTCCTAGTCTTCCGCCTGGGAGGACGCAGGATGCTGTCCCAGGGGGGATGGAGAGGACCAGGCCCACCACTGGCTCACAGAGTATCTCAGGAAAGTAAAATGTGTTGTTCTGGGTCTCTCCTTTCTGCTTGAGTTTGTCTCCCTGGGGAATAGGTTCTTTCTTGATTAATGTGTTCGTTAAGAAGTGGGGAATGTGTTGTTGCAGACTTGTGTGAGTGTATATTTGTACTCTCTTCTAATTGTCTCTTCCTTTCTGTAAAAATATATGTAGTTTTAGCATAAATGTAGTTTGAAGTTTTTTTTTTCTTTCCTCTCTTCCTCCCTTTCTGGCCCTTCCCTTGGTGTTAGGAGGGAGGCTTTTCTCTCTGTACTTGGGGGGGTGGCAGTTTGCTATCTCAAACCAAGACACTCTCGAGTAGATTTTTGGAAGAAGGGACAGACACATATATGCTAAAAATCAAGGTGCTAGAATGGACAACTTGTGATCTCTTAAGTCTTCTCTAGCAAATGGAGACCACCAAAGGCACTACTAGTATAAACTTTGATTTTAGACTGTCTCTTTATATAACCAAGCTGCCCCCATACAATGCACTAGGGGAGGAGACAAGTATTGAGAAGCAGGCTGAAGGTCTGTCTCCCGTCTGTACTCTGTGAGTAGACCATGAGAGACAACTGTTGCCTACTAGTTAGAAAACAAGAACAGACACCTTTGGGGTGTTCATTTATGCCAGACCTAGGTCATAAGGCTGGGTGGGTAACCAGAGTATACGTGACACTCTTGCCTATAATATTGTCAAAGGCAAAGAAAGTACCTGCCTAAGGCAACAAACAAGCAACAGTAAGATGGCCATGTTGCCTATTTTTCCCATTTTTGAGTTTGTTGCTAAGAGAGTTGGGAATTTGCAGAGGCCACCAACCATACATCCATTCTCTGCTCCAGAATACCTCTACTGCTGTATTCCAGCTACACCCTTGTTCTCTCCCCCTTGGGACAAGGCCCCAGACCTTTACTGTTCTGTTTTTAAGGATCCTTTTTCTATTCCATTTCCTAGTCTGCATAGAAACAAGTATTTTTCACCAATTACATTTCAGGCAAGTTACAGATTCTTGACTTTTATAAGTCCTCAACTTTTTTTTTTTTTCATACAGCACAAAAGAGATTGGAGTTTGGAATATACACAATGATGTTGATTAGTCAAGCCATTATAACAAGTCTGGGACTTGTAATTTCCTCATCTGTCTGGCACCCAGAATGACTAATGTAAACTTAATGCTTATTGCTTCTGTATACCCTGGCTTGAACTACAGTTTGGCTGTATGACTTGTTTACTGTACAACTGATTCACCAATTCTGTAATTTCCTTCATAAAGGTTAAAAATGCAATGAAAATTTATATAAGATCTGCAGATCTAGATCTAACCAAGCCATTAGGTTAACCAAATCATTACACTGTCCAAAACATTGTTACTATTTGTATAACAAAATTATTTGAGTAAAACCTAATCTTCAGCACAGAGAATATTCTTTAGTAAAGAAGTTTCTTTTACTAAGAATCTCATCGGAGTGTGCAGTTTGATAGTAAGCTAACAATATTAAAGATGAAGAAATTACTGTTACATAATATTTAATCAAGATTTCAGATTATATATTCTGTTACCGAAATAATGAGATAGATTAACTAATATTTTGCATTTGCATTCTTCTTGTCTAATTAAAAGAAAGACAAGAATTTTCTCCTTAAAAATTCCCTGGGAAAATGTCATTCAGGTAAATCTGAAGAATTCTGAAATTAATTTTTAACAACTTTTATTGTTCAAATATGAATTTTTTTGTTTGTTTGTAATTTCCAGATTATTTATTAAGAAAATATCTAAGACAAAAAGGAATAAAATGCTGAAAAAAAATTTTTTTTCATTGTTAGAAGAGAATGTTTGGGATAGTCCTAACCTGAAAATAAGTGGCAAGCATAAAGATGTCCATAAACATGTATATATCAATAGGTACATAAACATATATATGTGAATTTAATTCATGATCAGAGGATGTATTTTCAACAGTCCAATGGGTTTGAGAAACTTAATTTGAAATTTTCATATAAGCTGTTTATGTTGAAATGTATAATATAAACTCTGTAGCTGTGAATTTAAAACTTGATGCATCACACTAAATCATACCTCCTGATGTATAACACTAAATTTTATCCCTAGAGGTCACTGTTATTCCAGATGAACATAAATATTAACAACATTACTGGGCAATAAAACCATCACCCTTAGAAGCAGAATGTACAAAAATAATTTCTAGATAATTGGGCACAGTGGTAGTTCTGCTACACAGGATGCTACTTAGAGTGCACGCTGTTTCTAAATTACTCTGCTACTCTTCAGTTTTAGATAAGAATTTATATTTTGATAGGTAAGTAAGGAATTAAATTTCATAGCAAACCAACGCCTTTGTTAAAAATTGGATTTTATTAGAGGGATTTCTTATTATGCAAGTACTTATGCTTAAATTTTAGAGATGACATAGCAGAACCTTTCCTCCTGGTGTTCAGAATTCAAAAATATTCCAATGAGATATTCCTTTCCATATCATGCTCAAATACGAACAAGACCAAACATTTTTTATCTTTTATTAATTTGACCCATTATGCACTTCGTACAATATTTGCTTCCTCCTATCATGATAAATTGCATACCTGTTGTCTCTGGTCATTGTCACGTCACTACATTGACACTTCTGCCTTGTCAAGAGATTCATGAATTTGTCTCTTTTGTCACTTGCTTTGGTCAGTGCTTCAGTCAGCCTGTGGGGTTTTTTTGATTTTTTTTTTTCAAGTACTAAGCATTGGCAAATGGCCTAGTAAGGTTTAGAAGCAGTGTAAATAAAAAATAGAGTGTAGTGGTTAAAAACATGTATCAAGTTTCCTGTACTTTGGTACAGAAAAGAAGCACAGAAAAACATTATTAATGAGAGGCATATGAGATCTTGCATGTTCCCTGAGTTAGGATTATTTCCTTTTCTCTATGAAGACTATAAATTTTAATTCAAAATAAACCCAAAACTATTTCACCCCCTCTTTAAAATTTTACATCAGAAACTGCAATATTTTGATTCTGAAATGCACTTTGCAAGGAGTGGTTCACTAACTCAACTGCCCCTTTTTGAGTTATCATCATGCTGAAGTTTAAGAGAAGGCCATCATCCTTGCTGATTATTTTGCCCAGCTGCACATCATTAAATTCACAGAGTTAGTGTTTCATTGGTGACTGATGGCTTTAATAGAGAGTGGGGAAGTACTATGGAACCAAAGAGTGGCAAATAATGTCTTTCCTATTCTGGTATTTTCAGATGAGCTTCTCATCCTCTTTAGGAGAATATGGCTGTATTGCCAAAGTCTAAAATTGTTAGTAATTGTGCAGTATTTTTTGAATGTTTTGATGTCATGTTTCACTTGCTCACTGGGAGTGCTTGCTGATGAACTTGCTGTAATTTCATGACATCAAGACAAACTCCCCATTGTGTATATGTGGTAGTAGAGGGATGAGGAATGCACAATATGTAAGCTTCACAGGCTAGTGGCATATGTTACGTGAGCGCTTGTTAAAGTGACAGAAGAGTGAAAGAGTGAATTGGCAAATTTTGACTTTCTTAGCTTTTAAAGGAAATGAAGATACTTTCTCTTATTTCCTATTTGTAATAGCCTGTAAGAACACCTTGAGTGTGAAAATGGTTTTTCCAAGAGCATTAACATTTAGAGAGTCTTTATTGATGATCTGTAGAAGTGTAAATGGTATATTACCCTCTAAAAGTCTTGTTGCTGCTTGCTACTTTTAAAATAATGTATTGATAATCAAGAAGATAAAGTGTGTTTTGATTTAAAGACCATAGTCTTTCTATTGTGTCAGTCAACTGCATTAAGATCATTTTGTTTTCAGTTAATGTCTTTCATTGAGAACCATTATCACCCATCAGCCCCTGAACAAATATCACATTGTCCATCTTCCCAGACAAGTACTATAATTACTCAATAACTGCAATATTGATTCTGGAGAACCTGAGTCTTGCTGGCATACCAAGTTGCTTACTAACTCAGAATTGCAGCAGTCAGGTAGAGTTTTTTCTAATGTAATTCCAAGCTCAAATTAAACTCAAATTAAAGTTTTCTCTCCTTATTTGATGTCTAGAGTTGCTATGATTGTGTCCTTTAATCAGATTTAAAATCACATGTGAACTGAAAGCTACAGCTTTGTAAAGCTTTGCTGGAGGCCTGCAAAGCTTGACACAAGCAAAGGCATATCAGAAGTTGCACAACCTTTTGAAAACACATCTACAATGTATTAGCAAGATGTCATGTTGTGAAATATCAAATCCATGAAGAGGCAACCCAGAACAAATCATCACACAGCCTTCCCCAGTGCGTAGGCAATGCTTTCAGCTTCTCATTTACAAAGCTGTTTTCTCAGTCTTGCTTCACAGAACTTTCTCCTTTTTGCAATGCTTCCAATGGTAAGCTAACAGCACAAACCACATCACTAAAATGGAAAACAATTTATTCAGCACTTGCATGTGGTAAGACATGGAATCCATTATTGAAATTAAAAGACATATACTTTTGCCAAATTTTATTTTTAAGTAAATTAAAAGATCACCACCAAAGGATGTCTAATCTGACTCTTGATTTGCTGCAACTGGGAAACCAATGTATGCCAGACAGAGCTGGGGATTGCAGCTGTCTCTGGCAAATTCATGACAGAAGTTGTTTAATGTCTGTTTCATGCTACTGAAAAGCTGCCATTCAGAAGGAATCATCATGGAGGCCCCATAACTGTGCTACCTACCAGAACTATATCGTAGCGTCACTGGAACACATTGAAAGAAGGCCAGCATTTTGGCCACAGCTTTTTTTCAATGTAATGATGCCTGAGATGTCTTCTGAGGGCCTATAGCTAATTCATACCTAGTAGGGATAGCCACATTTTACTTTATATTCTTTTATTCTCAGTGTGAATCACATACTAGTTACCAATAAGAAAGTAGAATTGCACTTGTACTCTTCCCCTCCCTCAATTTGTTTGGGCCCTACTGATGTTTTTCAAAGGTTTATATTGACCTGTATAACTGTGTGTGCTTTGTAAATTTTGCTAGTTGAACAAGTGTATAAGTTCAGGCCTAATGCAGAGTCTTTAAAAATATTTGTTTTATCTGATTTTGATAAATATTTGTCGTTTCTCCATCTTTATTTTTTTCAAACACTTTTCTTCTTAGATGGAGAAGATTTGGACTCCATTAGTTTTGCAGAGCAGGGAAAAGTTTTAAGATTGTCACATGTTTTATAGAAAATTACATAAATCTTGATTCCATAAATGTTATAACTCATACAACTCTAGTAATACAATGAAAAAAAAAAAGGTAAATAAATATAATATGTAGTTAACAGCCATGTCCTCAGTGCTTCCAATTGCATCTTGGAAATTACTCAATATTTTCTGAAGTTGATGTTACCATATCACTTATGCTAGAAAGCTGGAAGTTAGAAAGAAGCTAATTTCTGTGTTTAGAAAAAAAATTACATCCATGAAAATCAGATTCCAATTCAGCTCTTTAGATCACTGAAATAGATCGTAGAACATTTTAAGCAATAGTATCAGTAGTGGAGAAATATTTTGTAATAGCTGAAAATAGAGGATTAAAGCTGAATTTCCTGTTAATTTCAAAAGGTTTTCATGGGGAAATTGTCTTCATAGGTCAGGTACCACTAAGAAATCTCTACCCTGAAGGAAAAATGCAGGTTCACACTAGTAATTTACTTTGCATTAAGATAATCAAGCATAAGAAAAACAGAGTAGGAGGAGATCAAGTAATGCTCTTTGTATACTTTGGGCCCAGCAAGCTTCACACTGGAGGAGAGAAGAGGTGACAGAGATCATTCCTGGATTACAGATTTGGACAAGCCTGAGCTATTTCACTGACTTATTTGCTGTACATTGGCAATATGAAACTTCTACATTTCAGAATACTCCAGCTCATGATCTTGACAAGCTCTCTTCTAGAAAAGTCAGACCTTCCCCTGCTCTCAGTATGAACTCAATGGTGAGCCACAGCCTTGAACCAGGATAAAAAAGTTATTCCCTACTTTCTTGTAGATTAATTACTGCTTCCCAGCTGAGCCTGAGCTGTACTGATCTTTCTTTGTTATCCTGGAAAGTGGCAGATATTAACTCCATCTCCCTTCTGAGCCAAATGTCTCTCCATGAAGCCACCTGGAGACAAGAAGAGGAACACTAATATCAGACTTTGCCTTTACTCTTGGCTGAGAAGATGTAATTATGGGTACATTTCCCAAAGCAGAGTATAGGTTCACCATGTGAGTTCCCTTGTCAGTGCTTAGCTTGCAGTCGCTAACAACCTAGAGCTTTTGTCTCCCATAAAACCAAAGCAAAGAGCCAAGTCTTGTGGGGGTTTTTTTGTTGGGGATTTTTTTCCCCCCACTTTAACCCAGGAAGAGGTGCTTTTAGTTTCTGCTTTCTAGAAAGAACATGATTTCTGTTCCCTACTCTACTTCACCAGTAGAATGAAGTTAAGCATAACAGTAGTAAATTGCTCAGATATAAAGTGGTCTTTTAACGTGTATATAAGTTACTTCCACATTCTTCTGAAAACAGTATCTAAAAAGAAGCTGAGTTCAGGAACTGAGTCTGAGCAATGGTTATTAGCAATTTGCAAAAGACAATGCTTGCTTTTGTACTGATAATATGCATGCCTAAGTATACTGTAGTTTGGATGAAGTAGCAGTGGACTGAAGTGACCCAATCCCAAAACCCTATTGTATAATATGGATGTAGGCAGAGAAATAAATCAGCTTTATTAATGATCAATTTTATTGAATGATCTGCTATTTCTTAAGGTATTTTTCATTTCTTGATTGCTTTTTCTGTGCATTCAGTACATAGTAAGGTGGTGTGTAACAGTGTACAACTCCTTAGAGATTTAACATACCAAAAAATTTTGTGGTAAATCACTGAATATGCATATCATGGGCAACTCAGTAAGATGTATTCCTCCAGCTGAATTTCTGCTGGACCTCTGAAGGCTGTCTAGCTCCTAGCAGCAGCTGAGCTTCTCTTCACAGCAAAAGCTAGACAAAATTGTCACTGATGAAAAGTGATGATCATAACTTTTTCAGGAGCCGGTGAGTCTGACTCCCAAGAGCCTAAACAATAAATCCTGAAATAAGTTGGCAGTCACTAGTCAGGTGTGAATCTGCAAGCGCTAACTCTCAGGCTCCACTCAGTGAAAAACACATCAAGTGAAGATGTCCTCATGTCTCACAAGTGAAATCTCTCTAGAGCTCAGGAGAAGCTTCAAAATCAGGAAGAGCTGGAAGCCCTTTGCCACCACAGATGATGGACCCTAGTTCCCACTGTATTCTAGTTCAGCAGGAGCTGGGAGAAAAGCAAAATACTTGCAATCAGTCTGAGAATGAATGACTCTCAGCTCCTGCTGAGCTGAAAACCTTATAAACATGATTCTTTCCTTTACTATTCAGGTAGCATTATAATTCTGTACTGTGCTTATTGATGACTCAAACACCTGCTGAAATCAAAAGAAATCATTTGAGCTGCTTTGAAAGTCAGTGTGCCTGGTCATACATCTGGGCTAAATCAGATTATGCTTTAAAACCTCTCTAGCAGATAATGATTTTTTCTTTCTTTCTTTTTCATCTCAAAGTATCTCCATAGGAGAAAGTGACAAAATTGGAATATACGACTCTCAAAAGCACCTTCTACTTATGGGTAAACAAATCATACAAAAAAGGAATTGTCTTTCTAATGTTTCATCTGATGATCATAAAGAAACTCAGAGCTGAAGGGTTGTTTTCCATTCAATACAGTTTACATGAGGACTAAGACCATCAGTTGGACTAGTGTGAGATGAGAGTAAGGCAATAAAACATTCCAGTTAGGACAGAGAACTAATCTGGTGCCATAAAAATGTTTTTTTTTTCTTTTCTTTCTAGCAGTCTATATTTTAACTCTATCTTGTATTCTTTATCATATAATTTAGTTGCTTTTCTGGGTTTTCAGGATTATTTTTGTTTGCTTGCTTTAATTTCTGCATTGATTGACTGGCTGTGAATGTTGTTTTTGGCTTGTTGCCTCTTTCCTGCCTTAGGGAGTATTTCTTAGTGGCTAACAGTAGGTGCTGAGTCCTGAAGTGCCGATTCAGAGCAACGGAGACAGGTGGGCCATCAGCAGGAGTAGTAAAGTGATATGCCACGATAAATATGAAACTGTGACAGACTGCAGAAACAATCTACTTTTCCTTTCAAACTCCAAGCATGACAGTTTCTAAACTCTAAAAACTAGGTTCATGTAGGAAAAAACACCCCATCATAGTTTAGAAACCAATTTCTTATTTTAAGAAATTTTCCTCTGTTGTGGTATGTAGGTACGTATGCAGGAACCGTTTAAAAGCAAGAGAACATGTTAAGTTGTAACACATGGATATTCGAAAGGCTGCATTTGGCGAACAGCTTTTCCCCTTCCCCCACCTGGAGACAATTGCAAATGAGATAATGTTTCTCCTTGGGTAAACAGACAGAGATTTAGATTTAGACAGGAAGAATGAACAAACACATAATTGTTATTATTTTCAGTATTACTAACATTATGTTATTATTTGGTTCTTGTAAGTTTTGAAGTCTGGAATTGCTCAGAATTAACTCTTTCTTCTTCCTAACACTAAAATTGCATACATTATTCAACTATCACCAATGCTGAAGGAGAGAAAAAGGAAATACCTTCATCCTGGTGGAGAAGAATTTTGTCTACTTTTTTCTTTAATAGAGTGATTAAAGATATCTTTAATATTTCCAGTATCTTTAAGAATATCAAAGTGACTGTGCCTTTTAAATCTTACATCTTACACACTTGAGACTGTATGATTTCAATGAATGTATGAAATTTCTTGGCTTTCAAAATATTAGTAACCTTTGGAATACTGGTGAGATACAGATGGAGGGGTCCCTGCAGGCATTGTTACTACAAGCAGAAAAAGATTGTTGTTTCACACTCAAACATGCACTCACAAGCATATTGGTTCACTTGCTAAAGCAATTCAGTTACAGCTTTTGCTGTTCTCTGACAGTCCCTCTTCTGTGTTGAAAGTGCATAATGGAAAAGAAAATTACTTGTATTTAAGATTTTCATAGAGCTCCTAGTGTTGTACTCTTGGCTGGATTATCTAACAAATTACAAGCTACCCACAAATAAAGCAGCAGCAAACAGGTAGCACTGTAGCACCACCTAAACAGGCAGTGCCATTCACAGACAAAAAAGAGAAGCAGTAAGAGAACCGGGTGACACTAAAGACCATGGGGAGATACTTACATTGTATCAGCTTTGCTGCCTTGAGTCTGTTATGGTCGTTTCCATTTCTTAGAAACACTGGAAGAAGTACACTGCCTTTTCTCACAGAAAGAAATGTGAAACTCCCTCTGAAATAGACTATTCTCTCAAGTGAAATTGAGAGCAAGGGATGTATCAGTTTTCTTTCATAAACAAAATATAAAAAACTTCATCAAAAAGAGTAGTGAAATGTGGCATTAACAATGCATTATCTTTTAATATTTAGGGAAACTTGTATCTGAAGAACTTTGACTGTTTTATGCTGTCTTCCCAAATAGTAAGTCAGGAAGTTCTTCCTTATCATATGTAGCTGAACCTATTTATCACATGCAGTCAAAATTCACTGTTAGACTGCAACAGTGCAAAAATGGATCAAAAAATGGATCATTGCATAGCAAGATAGTTTTGTTAATTAGCAAGACCCAAAGCAAGATGTAGGTAATTTGTAAAAATGACATTTACCTTGTAAATTTAAAGTAATACATATGAAAATAAGTATATATTTAGGTACAGGATAATAGAATATTTTCCAGTCAGTGCAAATTGAACACTCAAGACAGACTGTACTTTAGTAATTGAACCCCAGCTTCTGCTAAGCAGATTCCTACTTTTTTTTTTCTTAGCATTTTTGTTGTTTTTAATTAGTAGTCATTGCCCAATCTTAATATATAAATAAAGGTAAAAACCAGATCATTATGCCTGGTGCCTGAAATATTAGAACCTTGGAATACTTAAATACAAGAAGCTTAACTGTTTTCTGCTCTGGTTGATGTTGAACTCAGCATTGTTGCATATGAGCAATTAATTCCATTATCTAATATATCATCTGTTCACAGAAAATAACTACAAATGAAAAACAATTATTAGAGGTTGTTGTGTTCTGTTAAATCACTATTCCATGCCACTACAAAGCTGGCATTTGATTGATGTGATAAGTGATTCTGGAATACTGATTGAGTAGATACTGTTCTGAAAGTATTTCTCAAACACCTTTGAAGTATTTTGTGAGGTGTTACATATAAATATGAGCTTATCTACTGCTATAAATCTCAGAGAAAATGCTAAGTTATGCATAAAGTCCACAGTAGAACACATAGACTTTCCATTTTTATGTTCCTTAGGTAATTCTGCTGCACGAAACATAAGAAAATTTGCAGTAGTAATCAATAAATATCTGAAGTGCAGCAAAATATTTCACATATTGACTTTTAATCATAAAGCATAATTTTAAAAATCTTTCATGAAAGTTAGTCTGACATTCTAGTACAAACAATAAAATCAATTTGATTACCGCAATATCATACCATAATGATGTTAAAGAAAATTTAGTCATGTAAGATTCATGCAAGTGTTAAATTTTCCTGTGTGCTACAAATTTCACTCTGTCCCTCATTTGTATATTTTTGTAGTTGAATGCATTGATTACAGTAGCAAGTTTTCAAAACACAAGCTATGTATAAACTCATTAGAATTGATTATTGCATTTAAAATTTTTCTTTTAGCTAAAAATGTGTGATCTGATAAATAAATGCAAAACAAATGTAATTGTGTGGCTTCTAAAAACTCATAGCCATCGTTTAAAAAATTTATGTAGTTAAAAAGCACTTTAAAGGCCATTACAGCTACTTGCATACATGCCAACTTTATGACAATTTACCCATGCTGCCTTCTGAAATAAATGTGTCATAAATAGTAATAAACACATTTCGCCTTTGCATTTATTAGAGCTGTTGTACATTGCAATCTAGTTCCAGGACAGTTACTTACCTGCATTGCAAAAATGCTTAGGTATTTCATGGGACAGTACAGGAAGGAGAGTTTTACAAAAGGATTCATTTTATATGATAATTAAAAGAAATAAGATCAATGGTTAGTGATGCTGGTTAGCAGTACCAATTTGTGCAACATTTTGAAAGACCAGGATGTAGATATATGCTGAAAGGATTTAAAGACAACAAGATATTGCCCATGCATGTGTGGAGAGATCACTTCTGTTAAAACTCAGCCTTGTCTTGGGTTCTAGAAAGAACTCGATGAATTTATTAGTTCTCTGTAAACAATTTGCAAACATCAAAACTAGAAATAAGAAAACCCATTATTATTATACAATTACTATTGCAAATAAAACTTGCTTGAAACAGACCATTTTATATTCATAGAAATATAGCAATTAGATTACTATAATCAGCAACTATAATTTAATGTATGAAAATTTAATAACATCACAGTGAATAGCGCTCCACACTGCATACAAAACCATAGTGTTTTTAATTGATTAGTGTTCCTATTACTGGCAGTTTTGTTACTGATACATCTTTTCATGAAGGTTCCAGCACATGAAAATATTTTTGACATTTATTTTAAGATGCATACAAAATTATAATGTGGCTTCTTTAAACATGGAAATCTAAGACTCCAGAACACTGGACAGCAAATGAATGAGAAAAGCTTTAGTAGCACAAATGAATGAGAAAAGCTTTAGTATTTGAAAACTAAATAATACCTATATGAACTTATCTGTATCCTCTAAAATGCAATATTGTGGTCCTTATTAATTGTGAGTAACTATTAAAACACTAAACAGGTGTGTGAGGTGGAAATACATTAGGAGACAGATTTGAAATTTAATAGAGAATTAAAATGTGAGTGATTTAAGCCTTATTCCATATTAAGCATACTGTAAATTCAATTTATTAATGAGTCAAAAGTGTATTTGTAGATCTGAGGGAAGTTGTTGATATATCATGGCTAGGCTTCATGAATGAAGATTTGGGAAGGTTTCTACCCACGCTTGCTGCAAGTGTGCTGGTGGCTAAAAAGACCAATGCAGGATAGGCAAGTCCGGTCACAAAAGGCACAATGGAAAGTCTCCTTAGGTCATATTCATGAGGAATGGTTCTTTTTGCATTGTCTTTTCTCCTCAAACTGATTTTGCATGCATTCTCAAAGGAAGCAGCAGCATCATGAATGCTGCGTCTCCATGAATCCTGACTGGAGGCCATTGATGGCAGTCAATATGGCCAAGGCTGAGGTGTTGTTTCAGGGACTCCTTGTATCTCTTCTTCGGGGCTCCTCTCTTGTGGCAGGTGGTGGCGAGTACACCATAGAGCACAATCTTCAGAAGCTGGTGATCCTCCATCCTGGAGACGTGCCCTGCCCAGCGCAGCTGCATTCTCAGCAGCATGGCCTCAATACTGGTGACCCCTGCCTGTTCAAGAACAGATGCGTTTGTCACATCATCAGACCAGTGGATGTTTAGGATTGTACGGAGGCAGCGCTGATGGAAGCATTCAAGGAGCCACAGGTGGTGGCGGTAGATGACCCATGATTCAGACCCATAGAAAAGAGTAGACAGTACAATGGCTCTGTAGATGCTGATCTTTGTACTTTTCTTCAGGTGTTTATGGCACCAGACTCTTTTATGAAGTTTTCCAAAGGCTCTGTATGCCATTGCTAGCCTGTTGTCCATCTCTTTGTCAATCTTGCCATCTGAGAAAATAAAACTTCCCAGATAGATGAACTGCTGAACTAACTTAAGCTCTGATTTGCCTATCGTGATGTGGGGATGATGGAAGGCTTCCTGAGGTGCAAGTTGGTAGGAAACTTCTGTCTTCTTCAAGCTGACTTCTAGCCCAAAAAGCTCAGCAGCCTCTGCAAAGCAGGATGTTAAGTGCTGCAGAACTTCTTTTGTGTGAGCAACAAGTGTGTCATTGTCAGCAAAAAGCAGCTCTCGGACGAGGTGATTCAGGGTCTTAGTGTGGGCTTTCAGTCGCCTTAGGTTGAATAGGCTTCCATGGGTATGATATCGGATGTAGATGCTGTTTTCTTCATCGAGGTCTGTCGTGGCTCTTTGGAGCATCATGCTGAAGAAGACTGTGAATACAATTGGTCCAAGAATACAACCTTGTTGGAAGAAATTTGAACTTAGAAGTTTTTGTGCACAGCCCAGGCCATGGAGAGGGAAACAGGGCCTCTGTATCCTTGAGCCTGCTTCAAGAAGAGCAATAAACAATAGATAGAATGCGGCAGCCGTTAGGAGAAGCAGGTAAACACATTGATACAGAAGGGCATAGTTTTGAGAAAAGCACCAATCCAGCTGGTAGCACGCCCTAGCCATTGACCAATGATATTCCTGTACTATTCGTAGACTGAGAGAATATGCGATATGTGTGTGTGTAATGTAAACAATAAATCAGAACACTGATTATACTCCTATGGAGGTCACGTCTTTGATTCTCGGGCCGGAACCTGGGAAGCTCAAAACCCAACATTTTTTACTTTACAACCTTGTTTCACACCATTGGTTATTGGAAAAGGCTCTGAGAGTGCATTGCCATATCTGACTTTCCACGCTGATCCTCATGTAGCAGGATGATCATTTTGAGGAACTTGGGAGGACATCTTAAATATTCCAAGATCTGCCACAGGCCTTTTCTGCTCACAGTGTCAAAAGCTTTGGTGAGGTCAATGAAGGTTACATAGAGTCCTTTGTTCTGTTTCCTACACTTCTCTTGCAGTTGTCTGAGAACAAACACCATGTCTGTGGTGCTTCCATTGGCTCTGAGACCACACTGGCTTTCAGGTAGTTCTTCTGCGATAGCAGGTACTAATCTGTTCAGGAGTGTTCTTGCAAGGATTTTACCAGCAACGGAGAGCAAAGTAATACCTCAGTAACTTAAGTCGTCTGATTTTTCTCCTTTCTTCTTGTACAGGGGGATGATGACTGCGTCACAGAGATCTGGTGGTAGTCCACCTTGTTCCCAGTAATGCACAACTAGCTTGTGAAATTTAGCATGGAGTACTTGACCTCCATGCTTCCAGATTTCAGGTGGAATTCCATCAACCCCAGCTGCCTTGCCAGTTTTCACCTGCTGTATGGCCTTAAGTGTCTCTCCCATCATAGGGGCTGTATCTAGTTCATTTTTCACCAGTTGTTGTGTAATGTGCTGAATTGCTGAGCCTTGGACTACACGTTTGGCACTGAAGATAGTCTGAAAATGTTTAGACCATCGGTTCAGGATAGAGGTTTTATCTGTGCAAAGCATTTGGCCATCTGTGCTGAGTAGGGGGCTTTGAATCTGGTGTGTGGGTCCGTACACTGCTTTCAGGGCCTCATAGAATCCTCTTTGGTCACCCAAATCTGCATATAGTTGAGTCTTTTCTGCTAGGTTGAGCCACCATTTGTTCTGGATGTCTCAAAGTTTTTGTTGGAGCTGACTGCATGCAAGACGAAAGGCGGCTTTCCTTACATGACTAGATGGCTGAGCGAGGTGTGATTGGTGAGCAGTTCTCTTCTTCTTCCTGGGTCTCTTGATTATTTTCGTCAAACCAGCCTTTGTTTTTCTTGGAGGAGAACCCTAAGGATTCTTCAGAGGTCTTCAGGATGCTATTTTTAATATGTTGCCAAAGAGCTTGAGGGGAGGGATCAATGGGATTATCTTTAAGTCTAGTTTGAAGGTTTACCTGAAAGCTGTTTGAAGATTGTTAAGTTGGACTCTTCTCCTTGGAATGCCGATGTCGGAGGAGACCGGACCGGTGAGGAACTCACCAAATGGCAGATCTATTACAAACGCTGGGTGGACGAAGATGCGGAGGTCCGGGACCCCGAGGAGTGCGTGCGACGGCTGAATCGGGACCATGGGGGCTTGCAGATGGACACTTCCCCAGTTTAAATGTTATACCCTTAATATGGCTATCCTGGGTATTTTTCCCTTAGTCATCCCTATCCAGGTTTCTTCTTCCCACAAATCTCTAGGGAATTTTCCCACCGACCCCATTCTCCCATTGATCCTTTTGCCGCTCCTCCCCTCCCTCCTTGCCTTCGTTTGCATCCACCCAATGGAGTGCATTACTCCTCCCCGTCTCCGCCCCGTCTCTGCCCTCCTCCCCGCCCACATCCGGGTTATTCCCGTGCTCCCCTTATAAGCTATCGCGCGGCATTAAAACTGGCTTTTCCTCATGGACTCCTGGCAAGTGTAGACTTGTTCCGTTCAGCGCAGTCACCGGACCGGGGGCGGGAAGAGCTGACCTAAGCTTCTAAGGGGCCTGATCCTAGGGAGCCCAGCTGGCCGCTTTCCTAGCCTTGCTCCTGAAAGCAGAAACCTCTCCACTGTATCAGTGGCTATTAATAATCCACTGATATGCCGCCTCTCTTAGATTTGGGCTTAAAGTGGAGGTTAAGTTTGCAATACACAAGGTGGTGGTCTGTTTGACATTCTGCACTAGGCATCACTCAGGTATGACGAACATCATGAACATTTCTCTGTTGCACTAAGACACAGTCAGTGAGGTGCCAGTGTTTGGATCGAGGATGCATCCAGGTTGTCTTCAGACTGTCTTTCTGTTGAAAGATAGTGATGGTAATGGTGAGCTGCTGTTCTACACAAAACTGTAGCAGGAGGCATCAGTTGTCGTTGCAGTTTCCAACTCCATGCTTGCCCAGGACTCCTTTCCAGGTTTCTGAGTTCTTACCTACTCTGGCATTGAAGTCACCAAGGATTATGATCTTATCATCTGCAGGAACCTTTGGGGTGAGACGGCGCAGGTCGGTGTAGAATTTGTCTTTTTCCGCTGGGTCAGCTTGGAAAGTTGGGGCATATATGCTACAAAGAACAACGTGTTGCTTGTTGTGTAGTGGGTGGAGTAAGAACTTAATGCGATCGGAATGACCTGTTGGCAAATTTTTAAATCTGGAGGCAATGGAGTTTTTAATCATGAAGACAACTCCTGAAAGGTGACTAGTAGAGTGTGTAGCTGGCACCATGTTCTTTAAGGCTGCCTTCCTCATGAAGACGAACTTCACTGAGAGCAGCAATGTCGACGTTGAGTCATGACAGTTCATGAGCAATTAGAGCAGAACGATGCTCAGGACGTCCACTATCCGCAGTATCAAGCATGGTTCTGATGTTCCAACATGCAAGTGTTAGTTTGAACACACCTTTGCAGACAGATGTATGCCTTTGAATTCTTTGACTTTGTTTTTCTGTGACCGCATCCGAAGATACCGATAGGCCGCAGTTATCCAACTGGGTGTGGAGATGAGCTTTGTTTAGGCCACCTTTTCTAGGCTCCTCTCCATGTAGAGCAAGCAGTGCTGTCCTTAAAAAAAGGCTGCTTGGTCATCCAGGATGCTGCCACAAGAGACTGTCATCTCCGGGGTCAAGTTTCGAATGACCAATATCCTGAACCGCCTGTATGCAGCATTGGGTCTGCAGCTTCCAGCACTTCCTATCACCTGCCATTTCAACCCTCACCTGTCTCTACAGGGCTTTGCAATGTGGGTGAAACCTTCGAGCCTGCTCAATGGATTTTTTAGGTGAGGTACAGCGTGCGCGGAACTGGCTGCACCCTTTACTCCTAAGGGTTCATCTGTCAGGCCCTAGCGAGCTTGGATGGTGACAGCGAATACCTCAGGGTGTAGGTTTAGTTCGAGTAGTCTTCTCTTAGATGGATGGCCTTACAGGGCTAAGCAAGCTCCACCTGCCCAGGTCTGGAGTTACAGTTGTCCTCCTAGGATGGTTGCCAGATGGCTAGCAAGCTCATCCTGCCAGTGGACACACTTTGACCCTTCAGCTGAGACCTGTCTGGCATAGGAGACCCTACTGGAGGCACATACCACTGCCAGCATAGCACCCAACTTCATGAGGGCACACAAGCTTCTCCCCCGTTATAAAGGGGTATCCCTGGAGAAGATAAGTTATATATGTATATAATAAACATATGCATTTAAATATGTTTATATAAATACATGTATTTATATATGTTTGCTTTATATAATGTATTCTAAAATATATATGTAGACTTATCAGACTCAGAAAGCACAGTTGCAAAATATGTATTCATATATAGAAGTTCAGGCTTTCCCTATTTCTCCCACAGCAAACAGAAAAAAAGCAGAAGTATATGGGTGTTTTTTCACCCTAGAAAATGGTTTTCTGAAAAACTCTGTTTAATGAATTTTGGCCTGTCAGTAGTCAGTCAGGAAGGCTCTTTGTTCCTGCAGCCATAAGATTTACATGTGCCAGTGACCTCTGATGTGGTCATAAGGAAGGAAGCTGCTGCATACATAGTAATAATGAAAAGATTCAAGAAACTTGCTCCCTTTTGCAATAAAAATATATTTATTTACCATGATTTAAAATTTTTCTGCATGAAAGATAGGCCATTTATTGTCTGAAAGATAGAAAATACTTGTCCAATTTCATTGTATAGATCTCTTGTAAGTGAGTATATTTTCACAGTTTCAGAGAATTTATAACTACAGGTAGAAAGGCAATTAAAAAAAGGTAACAAAATTAGGCCTAAAATTCATATCAAATATTCAGAGAATCCTCCTAGGGGTTTTGGTCCTCAAATTCCTAAATGCTGGTATTTCTATACTCACCTACTTAAGCAGTCAAAGGGACTAATGTAAGAGGAAAATTCCATTTTTTTCTTAAAATATTATTATTAAAAATCTATATGAAAAGTAGACTGGGAATATGATACTCTATCTTACATGGAAAAGAATGTGAAACATCTTACATGATTTCTAGAGGGAAATTTTTCCTTTTAAAAGGAAATTTCTACACTGGAAATTGTCTCTTGACAATGTTTTTCCCGGTATGTAATTTTCTGTGATGTTAGTTTTTGCTTGGTTGCTTTGATTTTAGTTTTTCAGGGATAGAACTGAGTACTCCAAAGTAAAATATCTAGTGTTATGTTAACAGTCTAATGACTCATCTGCTGAAATAATTTGGTTTACTTGTATGACCATACTATTTTGTGGCTGCAGGTGACTAGCAGAAAACAAGCAATGCATAGTGTGTTCTGTGTGTAGTTTCAAAATACATCCTGGGAGGTCTCTGTATCTTGCCATGAAATCCAGCATGTAAAAAAGAGTGAAGCATGTGATTATAACCTAGGATTTCCTGGAGGTCACATAATAGCATTTCCTAATGTTCATGATTTGGTGGAAAATTAATAATTTTCATCACAAAGTGTTTTGGGCTTTTTTCCTGCCAGAAACATAAATATTCTGCAGGATAGCAGGAGACGAATAAAAAGGATTTCTTTTATTTTAAAATAATTTTAAAAATTGGGTGTTTTAACTTTGTGTCATTCAAGTGTTATGATCCCATGAAGAAATTCTTTGCTAGCTGCTTAATAAATCACTAGTTTCTTCCATTGCATTGCTGGAGCTCTGTAAGACCAATGTTTGGAAAGCTTTTGTGGTAGGCACTCAACAAATACAAATTCCTTTCCCAAAGAGCTAGCAATCAAGCTAGAAAGCAATTTGCCATGATCAAATTGAGGAGCACTTGCTGCCACACACAGTAGTCATTTCAGAAATTTTGACAATTGATGGCAAGATGATGGTCCCTGAAATGAAAAGAAATGGAAACAAATTAGGCTTCTTTTAAAAAACAAGAAGGAGCCTTTAAAGTATGCAAAATTAAACATAGACACATTCTCTGTGCCAAATGAAAATTCCTGTTTCAGATTCTTGTCCGCTCTGTTCTCCTACAGGCAGCACCTGATTGGTGCTTTTTGCTCAAGAAAGCTCTAATCACAGCATCTCTACAGACTGAACTCTTCTGACTATTCACAGGGCACGTGAAGAACATGGACAAATTTCCCCTACCCTGAAACACAACCACAAGGCACCAGGAGCTTTTGAAGAGAAGGTGGAGGGCTCTGTGAAACATATACTATGGTATCTATTGTGATTCTGAGTAGAAGTGAGTGGAAAGCTGATCAAATTAATTAATCTTCAGGTCTGTCAAGTTTTATCTTGTTATATAATCAATGTAGAGAAAAAACTTGAATAGTACAATAAATGTAATAATGATTCCTTCACAACTTTGACTGTCTCACATGCAAGAGGTAGTAGAGGTATGTGGTTTGACAACATTTCAGTGTTTTGACTGCAAGTCAATACACAGAATCTGATTATTTTTAATTTTGGATCTTCATCCAGTCCTGTGCTGTCTGGTGAAAAAAAATGACAAATTCCTGCACAATTATGAGACAATGAGATCTGGGTTATTGGCTGGAGGGGTTTTGTGGTTTGTTGGTTTTTTTCCTTGTTTTTCTTGAGAGTTCATAGTAGTTAGAGTATTTTAAAACACAGGAATTTTTTAGAAAGCTACTCTGACCCATTTCCCATACGAATTCCTTAACGACTCCTAGATGTTTAACGTTTAAGATGTTGGAAAAATGTTCTGAAAATATTCTGAAGTTACTTTTGTCCTTGTAAATGAAAATTTACTTCAGACATTTTATGTATTTGATTTCTTATTTAATTAAGCTATTTTTTAATGTCCACCAAAAAATTGCATCTGCAGCCTAGTATAGTACTAGAGAAAAACTCCTGTGGCCCTTTCTTAATTTTGGGAATAGAATTTAATGAGAATTATATAAATTTAATTTTGTATAGAGACTGTAAAATTTGGTCCAAGGGTCTTGACATTCCTTTGCTGGGCTGAAAATTTCCTGCAATGAGAGTGGACTCTATTAAGTAAAAATATTCTTCCTCACAAAAAGATACAGGACTTAGAAGCTCCAGGAAAATGCATTAAATATGATTCTTAGTAATTTCAAATTCCTGTATTCACAGACCCCCAAAAGCAAACAATTACTGCAAACTTTCTTAAAAATTGTTGAAATGTAAGAAATATAACATAGAAAATAACAAAACTAACATACATTTTGAAGCCTTAAGTAGATTCCCTTAGGTGCAGGGATGATGACAATGATTCCATTTTCAATTACATAGCCACATGTAATTTTTTTCCAACTATTTTTCGTTATTTTTAAAAATAGTTGCAAAACTTTTATTTTGTTCTTGTATCTTACTCTCAAGCCAGCTGTATTGCTGTTGTCGGAGAATACCCCCAAGAAGTCAAACTGAGACAACAATCATTGGGTAAAGTTACAAATTATTGGAATCAGAAGAAATATTGGACATCTGGAGGACTGGATTTTTATATCTGGTCCTTACTTGTGGAACTTATCTTTGGCTGTCCTCCTTCCTGGTAAAGTCAGGTAGGGAACAGAAGTAAGAGGACATATACACTTCTTTTGGCCCAATCACTGTGGATGGCTGGTGCAGAGTGCTATTGTAGTTTGCTGTGGATAGAGGTGAAAAGAAGAGGGAACTCCCTCGCTCGTAAGAGGGAGCTCTATCTACTCCGTGACTCCTGTGGCTTATATGTTACTTGTTTTTCTGAGCTGTGCCTAAAAGTAAAAATTGGTACACTGACTATAGCATAACTGAAGAAAATATTTTGGTAAACAACACAGAGTTCTGAAGTGATGGACAGTTTTATTGCACATATCAGAACAGACGAGTTTACAGCTACAAAAATTTGAATTCAACTATTGAAGGGATGGAATGGTATATTTTAAAATTTAATTTGCACAGCCTAGAAATACATAGGGTCTACATAATACCATGTCTGATTCTAGAAAATCTGTTTCTTTTGTGGAAGCAGCATACTGTTGCACTCAATCGTACTTGAACCTGAAGATCTGGAACTGCCTTAATAGAAAAAAAGCAAAAAAGAAACATGACACTAGGTCAGTTCTGACAGCTTAAAACCAATGGATCATATGATTTCTCAGAACATACAATGGTTTATAAGAGAATACAGCCTGCAGGCACACTGTTTGGATATATGCCCAAGACAGACAACAGCATATGCTCAAGCTCAGGGACATCAGGGTAATGGAATATAAAATAGCTGTGTGCGTATCATGAGATGTGGGAAGGCAGCCAGGGAACAGTTTTCCCTGGAGGTATTTCCAGTGGCTGGTGTTTGTTACTAGGTGATACTGGTGTTTGGTACTAGCTGTTCCTGTCTTTTACACATGGAATGGAATATACAAGAGGAGTGTTGAATCACCTTCAAACAGCAAGTACTCCCATCCAGTAAACAATGAGAAATGTTAAGGACTAATAAATCGTCTTGATGGATCAGCACAAATGACAGGATTGGTGGCCATGTAACTGTAATTCATTTGAGGAAAGGCTCGGTGACGGCCCTCAAACACCTACATCTGTCTGTGCCTTGCAGATGTTGATGCTACCTAATTGTGTAGAATGGAAAAACTAATATTTTTAAGACATGCGAGGGATCCCCCTTTTACTTTGTATTTTAATTTCCTCTCTGGGTGTGTAAATCTTTACTCAGCAGAAATGTGAGAATATCCATAAGAGAAATACTGATCTATTTTCTTCTCATTTTTAGACTGTTAGGCAATGGTATTTTACCCAAACAGCCTATCTGGTCTCTTCCTCTTGCACTCAAATACATAAAAGCCAGGGTTAACAAAGCAAAGCATTAGTATGCTCAAAAGAACAGATTTATAAAAGGAGTCAGGCAACACCTACTGTAAAATACAGGGCTAAAGTCCTTCTTCTGATACAAAGGTAAAGCTATTTGTCTGAGAGAGAGTTTCTCAATGCCCAGTAACATGAAAAACAAATAATCTTCAGGATTCAGCTACAAATTCTCACTTAAGCACTGTTTCTTAGCTCTGTCTAAAATAAAATATCTGCACTATGGGAAAATGCCTTCTTCTGTTTGGAAAGAACAATTAGTTGCCTGTCTATGCCTCACTTCACTACTCCTTGAACATTACATAGGTTTTGTAGTCCAAAGGGGGAAGCAGTCAGGCATGGATTTGAAGATTTCAGTTATTCAAATGGGATGCAGACTCGGGTTGTTTTTAATCTAGGATTCTAAACCAAGTTTACAATATACTGTCAATGTACCTGCTGTCTATAAGCCACCAATTGTGCACAGTGCCTAAAATCTCTATAGTAGGCGATAAAACCTTTTGGGGATGACAGCCCACACATATGCTTTGAGCAATCCAAATTGAAATTTTCAATGATGTGATACAAATTCACATTTCTCACCTCACCTAGAAAGATCTTTAGCTACAGAAACCCCTAAGAAGCTCTGCAGGATGTGCTCTTAACCCAATCTATTAAAGTGCTCCACTTGTGTGGTATGATTAAAAAGACTTGTGAGCCTCTCTCTCAAACTAAACAAAAGCTTGGAGTGCTTATCTGGAATTCTCTTCACAGTACAGAAGTAATGGTCTCTGAGCTAGAGCAGTAAAAATATGCATAAAGTATTGTCTTGCTCTTTATGTTTTCCTTCAATATTTCCTATAAAAGATTGCACTATACTTAGCTGAAAATAACTGTTCTTTTTATTATTACTGTCAATAAATATATTGTTTGCTATGTGCATTCTATGAGTTCAGCAATGCAGCAAGCTGATTCAGACTCATTTTGAGAAGACTGTTGTGAAATTCAAGACGATGGAAGAAAAGAGTAATATAAAAGTTATCAATTGTCAGGCAGAAAGGAATACACTAACAAAAAGAGAAGTTTTGCTTCCCCTGCCACACTGGACCCCTTTCCTACTGCTTAGCAACGGATAAGATGCCACTTATTTTAAGACAGGAAACAGAAACAGCAAGAAAGCTGCACACAAAGCTGGTATCACTGCAAGTGTCCTGTACAGCTCATTGGTGCAGGGAGATTTGGCCTATAATGAAGTAATTTGCATTCACATGCAGGCCCGGCTGTGTGGACATCAGTCCAGACTCTGGGAGCTGTTGTTTCACTAAGTCAAAAGAAATTTGCACATGAAAGCCACATCCGCATTACTTAACACTGCAGCTCGCTCAGAATTGCCTTCCTTTTAGACCAAAGCAAATCTAAACCTATGATTAAATCTTCAGAGGATTTATTTTATTTCTTGTGGATATCTTCTAGACCTGAGAGAGGTGAACACACACTGCACAAAGAGAATTTGAGATGATACTTACCACCCACTCTCCATTTCTGAATATTGTCTTCCTTAGTGTAGAGCCATATAAACTGTAGAGCCACATAACTGTAGAATCCTCTCAAATCTCTCCAGCCGGCTTTTTTGCCAGCTGGCAAGGTGAAGGCATTCATCTTTTCAATATCTCCACGTCTTTCCAATTTAACTGCAAACTTTATTCTCATGTGCAACTAAGATTGAAAGGAACAGGCATGCCTAGTGTTAAATATTGATTGCATTAGATTGAAAACCACTGCAAGTTCTGTCACTTCCAGATGGGTAATCCAAATCAAAAAGTTATACTAGAAGATAACTCTGGCCCATAACATACCCAAGATTAATTAGCCACATGGTCAACTCTTTTTCCATCAGTACAGATGTAGAAAATATCACATATGCTTTCTCAGTTGTAAAAATGCATTAGTGATTCTAACACTGATACAAGAATTTGCATTTGATACAGAGGTCAACTGCTGACCCCCTTGGTTCTTGCCACCATTGCATTTCTGATGTAAATTTATTTTCTCTCTGAAATAAATATATAAATAAAACATAGAAGAAAAGCACTCTGTTTTAGTAATATCTGGCGAAATTAGTCATCAAGTCTTTGGCTTATTCACCAAAGAGTTACAATCCCAGCACTGACAGTGCAAATTCCTCTAGAGTATCCTGTTAATGCACTTCAGTCCTGACCTGAAAGAACTTTTATGGCTGACAGGATAGTTTAATTTTCATGCCCATTCAATCTTTGGCCTCTGTGCTAAGAATGCCAACAGGGGTGCAAATTAACACCAATTATTCTGATGTTTTATGTACTGGGCTGAGATCACCAACTCATTTTACACAGGCCATCACCCAGCTGTCAGATGTTAATGACTTTTGGTTACTTCCGTCCTGCTTCAGACACATGTAAGTAGCTTAGTGTGGAAAAGATCTGTTTCATTAATAAGAAACTGACCTCTTCAACCCTCTTATCATCCCCTTCACAAATTCAAGTATAAATGTTTATTTTCTCATTAAATAATAACAAAAGGCCAAAGACCAGCCTATTGCAAACACAGCGGATTTATGGCAATATAGAATAACTTGTTCATGTAAACTGCTTTGGCCATGGACAGCAAAACATGTCTGTTAAAGCCTATCAAATAAAAAAATATATATGTATATATGTTCATAAATATTTTAGTTTGAGCATTTGTCATTGAAAAACCACAAGTAGTATAACAACTGAATTTTATCCTACTATCTCTGAGAATGGAGGAGTGATAAAAGCATTTGTTAGCAAATAATTTATTTCACATTCACTACAGAAATTGTTTATGATATTATTTGCTAACACTACTCAGTCAGCCCTGTGTTGTGTGGATATACCTTTGCCATATGTTAGAGCATGGATGGCTTCAAGGTGCCCTTTCCTTATAACTATCATTAACAAGGATGACCTGTTTCCAGAATAGACTCTGAAGAAGCTGATAGAAGTGCAGTTTTGTGGGCCATCTTTTCTGAGGTTTTCTTCCTTCAATTAAGTGACAGATGCTGAGTTTTGCAGTCTGAAAGCTTATTCATCTACTAGTGTTATAATACCTGTTGAACATAGCGTCAAAGTTTGGGAATGATGAGTAACAGTACAGAACACACAGCACTAAGTGGCATTCAACCATATCAGAGTCACGGCAAAAAAAGAAGATGAATGGGGTTCCTAAAGCCAGTGTACATTTAGTTGGGACTTACTTATCTTCAAAATGTTCCATTATTTTAGAATTTAAGGAAGGTAAGCCATATGTGCAGTTGCAATTATGATTTATGAGCTAGTTAAAGATAGTCAAAACAAAATGACCAAGATTACTGACTGGATGTACTGTGCTTCTTTATTCCAGAGAAGTCTAGAGAGAGACATTGTAACAGTCTAAGTATTCATCATCATCATCATGGCTAGGCTTCATGAATGAAGATTTTGAGAAGAGCTCTACCCACATATGTGTGTCCTTCAAGCCTGCACAGTGGAATTTTTAGGTGAGATACAGCATGCACAGCACTGGCCTCACCTTTTAACTCCTGAGATTCATCTGCCATGGCCAAGTGAGCTTGGACGGTGACAGTGAAGTCCTCAGGACTAGAACCTACAGCACCTGATATTCCCAGGAGGGTTCCCATCCAAGTGCTAACTGGACCTGACCCTGCTTAGTTTCTGAGATCAGACCAGATCAGGCATCAGGGTGGCGTGGCTGAGTCTAAGTATTAAAAGGTGCTTAATCTGCTTGTCATAGCTATGGTTGAGAAGTTGAGAAACAGGAGTTCAACTTGAAGAGAAGGTTAGGTTAGACTTCAGAACCTCCTCTCAGGAGGCATTTTTAAAAACAGAATAGGAGGACTACCAGGAAGATAGGAAAACATCCCAGTTCATCTGACTATAGAGTTACCTTTATTCGAACATGAGATTTGACAAGATAACCCATTGAGTTGCCTAAATTCCATTATTTTACCAGCTGACTGCAACAAATGAGGTAAGATCACATTGCTTACATTACCTGCCTGCAGAGAATGTTTACATTAGGTTGGGTAACAGCTCTTTAAGTCCATGTTCTAAATTAAATGTAGTCCCTAGAGAAGATAACCTCATAGAACAAACAGGATTTGTCTCTAAATTTGAGGTTGCGCCTGTAGCTTTTAGGAACTTATTGAGTTGATTGTGTGTCTGTCACATTGGTCATGACTACTGTCCCTTTCAAAACTTCCTAGAAAATCACAGTGGTTGGTATTTTAGGGGTGTGTGTTACTACAGAGGTTTGGGCTGAATGGACACCCAAAGGGATGAAAACTTTTAAAACATTTTGATACTTCATTTTGTGTACATATTTGGGGAGAAAGCCTTAGGCTGATGCTGTTGGTCACTAACCTTGACATACCACATTAAATCTTATGAACTGTCAGAGCTCTCTTCATACCCCACCTCCCAAGAAACATAGTCCATAACACTGAAGATTGGCATTAGAAATGGGTAAATGTGCCTCTAACTCCGCATGGTAAATTTACTTGGCACTAATGCAGTATTTGCAGTAACTACAGGTTTGAAAGTAAACAAATGCTGAAATGTTTTAGCTGCCTTTCTGCTTAAGGTATATTTTATTAAATGAGGTATGGTAGGCAAAATAATTACTTTTGGATTATCCAGGTCTTATTTATTGAAGATTAACTATCCCACAGATGATAATTAAGGTTTTGTGAAATAAGAAGTAACAGTGGTTTAGCAGTTTTTATATGTAAAGTACCCCCCTGCACTGCATCAAATCACTTACCGCTGCAGAAGGATAGAGCATACAGTTCTTGCAGTGTATGGAAATTAATAAAGGAGTCTGAAACAAAAAATAATTATTATGTTTCAGGCATTAAACTGTACTCTGATCTCCTTTCTCTTTCCTCCTTTGTTCTACAGCTTTTTAATATTTTGAAGAAAGTATTGTAAGAAAAATGTAATGAATATCTTTACTGGTGCTACCCGCTGGAATATATTTGTAGAATTTATTATTTCACTGGTAGTACTCTTGATACAACCCAACAGCTGTGATGCAAACCTTACTTAAGAATCAGGAGATGTCATAGAAGCCTTTTTTCACTTTCCAGCGATTCAGACTTCAAAGTGTAAGGTGTAGATATGGGGTAGCCTTAAGCAGATACAGTGCAAAGATACATTACATTAACAATGTAACACAATGTAGTTGTTTACAGAAATGCAAATAGTATTCAACCTATACTCTTCACTGCCTTCTTCATAGCCTCAAGTACCTTTCCATATGTTGTGGGTGTAGTAACTTTTTATGCTGCTGTTCCTCACAAATACAATAATGCACATCACAGCAAAAAGTAACTCAGCAGTCTTTGAACTACTTTTAAAGAAAATAGGGACACCAGCAATCATTGCTTTTGATGATCCAAAATCCCCAGCCTGTCAAAGGGCTGATTATTTAGAAACATAGCATTGCGGGTGTTGAATTTTCACATGCAGGGGAAAGTGGGGAGATATGCATATTACAAACTCTTTTTAACCTAAGAGGTCAATAATTAGTAAGTTTGCCTACAGCAAGATATCTGAGCATTTCCAAGTCAAAAAGCTAAAGTGCTTTCCTTTAGGTACTGTATAGGGTTACAGTACAAGAAAGGTGTTGCCCAAAGAAGGCAATAAACATTAAATGGTAGAAAACATCAAGAAATTAAGAGCAAAAAGTGCCTCTTAAAATTTAATTCCAGTTTTCCTTTTTCTTTTCTTCATCCACAACAATGATTTGTCCCTAATAAATTCACTCCTCCCTATCCTGAATCCATACTAATCCAGAAATCTACTTTTACAACTCTTTTTAATACCTTTAATGAGGCATGCTTTTGCATGTTTTTTTAGAGCCAGATATAATTTTCACTTGGATTTTTTTCACTGACCTTTTTTTTCCTGAATATTTAAGCATACATGTTATTTTGTAGGCTTAGAGAATCTAATCTAGATCTCTAAATGTTCCTTCTTTTTTTTTTTTAATTTTTTTAGGGTTTTGTTTTGTTTTGTTTTCAGCAATAAATCATGAGGCAATCTGCTAGGTCTTTACTTCTAATGCCCCTTGAGTAAAATAAATAATGATTTAGATCAAGGTTAACCAGCAAATTTTGTGTAGCTGTGTGATTATGCAGCTTTTGTCAAAGTTTTGCAAGATGAATTGTTGTCAAAACTCTTTATTCAGAGATTGGGAAATACTTTTTCAATATGGATAAAGGGCAAGACACAGCTGAGAGCTGGAGTTATAGCATATGTATTGGAGGGTAATGACACTCTACCAGAATGAGGCCTCTTCAGGCTTTTTTTTGTAATATAAGCAAAGCAATCACACAGTGAGCCATCACTTATTTTCACAGAGTTAAAAGGCATTGGAAGTGACAGTGTTAGGGATAGTCAATAAAACAGTGAGAATTACCACCATCTATCAGAAAATTATAAGACTTTTTTCCTTCTTCAGGCTTGCTATAATAAATACATGTGAGGTACAAGAGCCCACTATCTAGCAACAATAAGACAATATTTACCCATCATAGCAACAACTGGAAAACTATTGTAGGAAGGTTACACGAATCATTTAGAAGGAATTTTCAAAACTTACTAATAGCAAGTAAATCTTAACAGCCCATCCAGAATGTGCCCATACAAATTCCAGATTTGTAATCGAGATTTAACTCTGTTCAATGACCATGAATAAATTATTTTTGCCATTGCAGTTATGCAAGTTGTTGGCGTGGAGATAATGATACTGACTCAGTACTCTGTTATTGTATTGGGTCTGGCTGAGATGGAGCTAATTTTCCCTACAGCACCCCTCACAGTTCTGAGCCTTGCATTAGTAGCTAGAAGAGTGTTGATAATAAATCAAGGTTTTGGCTACTGCTAAGTAGGCTGTCTCTCCAAAATTCCACCCCTAACCAACAGCCTGGGGGTGGACAAGAGCTTGTAGGAGGGCACAGCCAGGACAGCTGGCCCAAAAGGACCAAAGGCATGGTAAAAGAACATGACATCAGCTCACATATAAAAATTAAGAGAAAGGAAGAAGACGGAGTATCATTATTTACTGTGAGATTTGTCTTCCAGAGCAACTACTATGTATACTAAAACTCTGCTTCCCAGGAAGGGTCTCAATGTGACCAGCTGATAAGAAATAGAAAATAATATTTTGTTTTCCTTTGCTTCCATGCAGAAACATCTGCTATTTTTTTAAACTGCCTTTATCTTGACCCACGTGTTTTGATTGTTTGTTTGTTTGCTTGTTTTCTTTTTCTATCTTATTTTCTCTAGTCCTCTGTCTTGATGAGGAGGGAAGTGACACAACAGTGTAGTGTGCATCTGGCACACAGCCAAGGTCAACCCACAGCTATTAAGCTGAAAAAGAACACAGCATTTATAGCATTTTGCATATTGGAGCAAAAAAAAGAAAGTGTGTTCAGATTCATAGGACTTTAAGTACACTGAAATCAGAAAATAAAAATTATCACAATATATTTTTTGTATGATTTCCTTTCAAGCAATAAGAATAAAATTATATGGTTCTGCATGTCTAGATATGTTATTCACGTTCTATTTCATTTCAAAAACCTTGTGTCTAAGATATCAGCATGGAAACTTGCTGAAAAGTGGACATTGGCACTGAATAGACAGAAATCTGTTTTACCTTTTTATTGCCTTTCAGTTAGAGTAAAGCTTCTGCAACTTTCATTATTTGTTTTGGTTTAGTCTATTACTTTCTCACACCTTAGGAACACATGAAAGAAATGACAAGGGAATTTAAAACTGATAGGAGAGTGTCTGGCTCAAAAATTAAGTTTTAATCTACTTAAAAACTCAAAAGAAAAAATGTGAAAAGATTTCCCTTTTATGCAACTGCAAAGTGTTTGAATGAGTGTATGAATATGCTGTACAGAGTGTTCAAAAACTGAGTAATGGCACCACCTGGACACTCAAGGCTGACTCATGTGTATGGCATTTCTTGCTTCCATTGGAAGGAACTCCTCTCTCTTAAGTACAGAAAGTACTGTTTCTAACTCAGGAAGGGAATGACATTGCCTTGACCTATTATCCAGCTGCCCAGAGAGTAGTTCACACACAGGTCTGAGACTGTTCTCCCAACCAAAAGGAAGCTTTGGATGAATTGCTCATTCATCATTCCAACATCATTAAATCAAGCTCTTCCTCTGTGTTGTTGCTTTGTTACTCCTCAGTACTAGCAAAGAAGCCAAGCTTAGCTAAGGCTAAGACAAACAAGATAACTTTGTACTTCAACCTGTTGTTCAGTTAGCTTTCAATACTTATCTGTCTTATGGTAAGATCCTGACTGGAGGAAAGATGAATAGAGTATGTGTTAAGTTTTAAGGCTCATGTGTCTCTCTCAGACTGAAAGGCATCTGTACTATCTTTTCCCCTTCTGCTCTGTATTAGCTAGTACCTTTTTTCTCATGCACAAGAACTCAGGATATAATCAATCCACATGCTAAAAAAGTACATATAAAGAAGAGATTCTCAAAAAAACCCCCCACTCCAAAACAGTAACACAAAACATCCACAAGTGTTCTTCTATATTCTATGCAGAAAAGCAAGACTTCTATATGTACAGCAGTAGGTCCCAGCATTCAGCTCAAAGACATGACTCCGTCTGGTAAGTTTTATCTGCACAAAATTGAGAAGAAGGGATTTTAGGAGCTGAGCTGAAGACCTCATGAATAGTGTAATAAAAATTCAGTAAGCTATTCATATGATTTAGATTTGAACATTTGGACCTTTAAATGGCATATAACTTAAAACCAATATGGAATATTTGGGTTTATTTTTTTGTTTTAATTATTTGTCAGTATTTTCTGGCCTGTCTGGCTCATAAATATCTCAAACAGTCCAATTGTTTCTAAGGATTTTGTTTTCTGTTCCTGGCTATTGTCAAGTTTGACAATGTCAAAAAAGAACAAAAAAACCTATGACTTTTTCAAGGTGTAAAAATTTTCTTCAAGGAGTAAACAAAGGTTGTATCAATTTTCTTTGAAAATTGGTACTTATTTTCTTCTTTTTTTCTCTTCTTTAAAGAATTGATTGCTTTGACTGCTCTGTCAATATGCAATATATTTCTTTTCTGCAAATTAACTTAATTTTCAGTTTCAATAAAAAATACAAATGTTCATTAGCACACTTCAATGATCACTTAGCTTAATACTGAAGATTGGAGGCTTCATCTGTAGTGATATAGCATGTCTGGGGTTTTTTCCACTGAAATAGGAATGAAACATATTTTTTGTGAAGCAGAAAAAAAATTCAACAGATATTATAGAAGAAAGTTATTCATTTGCATACATCAACTAGCTGTGATTCATGTGAATAGATTTTTAATGGCTCATAATTATATTGGGAAGAAATTTTTCTGAATGTTTAATTAACTGGAATAGTTATTTCTACATTGGATCATAGATGACCTACCATCATCACCTGAGGTTTTCCCCATAGAAGCAACTTCATGACGGTGAAAACTCTTTAGACATTCATGGCATTTCCACCTTTGGGGTTCTGTCATTATAGGTCATAATGGTTGTTCCTGAAAATCTGAATACAGTTTCCAAGCAAAGCAAGCTGGATGAAATAACTCTAATATAAGGTCTTAAGTCAGAAGAGCTTCTGGTTCCCTATTACCTTACAATCAATGAAAATAACAAAACTCAGAATTTGCTGATCTCTGTTTTTGTTGGCTTTTTTGTGTTTTTTATTTGCTTGTTTTCTTTAAAAACATTATTTTATTTTTTCTGTCTTTTCCTGCTCTATTTTCATAATCTAGTACTTATTTACATCACCCCAGTCTGGTTCCATACATCTCCTCTCCACTTGTCAAAATGTTCCCTAAGCTTCTCTATGAATGTATGACATTAGCATGTCCATCCATTTCTTTTTATTTCTAATTATTCAGTAGAATCCTTTTGCAGCTGATTCACTTACTTTTCACTCCATTCCATTCAGTTTATTGCATTTGTCATCTACACAATGTGCTATCTCTGGGAGTTTTGCTTTAAGAATTTTTAAAACTTAGGTTACATGTGCTGCTCTCTTTTCACTCTATGCAGCGAGAAAGAAGATCATGAGTTATATTGTATGGCAGGAACATGAATCAGAGAAGGAAAATATTCTCCTACTTCCTACTCCCCTTTCTGGTTATTAGCAGACTGTAATTGTCACAAAAATGTTGAGCAGGAAAGGAAGAAAGCCATAGCCCAAAACAATATCTTTAGGGGCTTATTATGGGGAAGGAAGATCTCTCCTTAAGCAAACTCAGCGTTCAGAAAGCCCTTGGGATTATGGAGCTTCAATATCTCACAAAGGAATAAGATATCTAGTTTATGGAAGACTGCATCTGGCAGATGTGAGAGGCAGAAGATTTGAAGTGGACTGCACCAATGTTTTTTTGTCATGATCTTTCAAGCACTCAAAATTAAGCCTTTTTCTCCTAGTAGGAAAGTATATCTGACTTAGAAACAAACAAACAAACAAACAAAACAAAACAAAACAAAAAAACCAAGCCAAAACCCAATGAACCAACCAACCAAACAAAACCCATAAAAACAAAGAACTGCCAGAGCCAAAGAACGGTATATTAGACATTTACCCATTTCAAGCATTAAAGCTGAGATTCCAGATTTATTTCTGAACATAATTTAGGAAAGATTACTGACCCAGACTGACCTAATGTGAGAAATAAAACATTTGGATGGTGGCCACAGTGTTCACATAGTAATGAACAGATACTTAAGCAAGTACAGACTGTGCTATTTTGATTGTGTTGCCTCTGGTTACAGTAATTGCATTTTACTGAAGTATGTCAGCTTATGCCCAATATGCATTCTCAGTGAGAAGGTAGTATTTTGTAAAACAGAAAATCCTCAGTAAAAGGAAAGGGGTCTCAAAGCTTTCAGCAGGCAATAGTGCTCCACAACAGCAACCTAGTGTATGTCACTTGGTCACCTCACTGATAGCCAGGCTACATGTCAAAAATACCACAGTCCTTTTCAGCTGCTAGCAACAACTATTTCATTCCACTTCTATCCTCTGACACTTGTATTGTTAACCCTGTTAAAATGGAGGGTAATTCTTTGTAATCAGAAGCTGTAGAAGCACGTTATTTATTTAGTTATTTATTTATTTTTAATAAATACGCAAATAGCTCATGTTTAAACAACTGTAGATGAGGAAATACTACACGCCTGGATGAATACAACCCATTCATTGGTTGGCACAGGCACAAGTCTGCAGCTGGAATTGGATATCTGCCTGATGCCCCAGCTGCTGGAGTTCAATATGAAGCTGTGGGTTAGCCGACAGATGTATAAAAACTCATGTCTGCAGTCATACACTCCCTGCTAAAACTGCTCTGCAGCAGAGGTTTGTATGACTTATTAATTCCAGTACACAGACTCTGCTCTGCTTATGAGTGATTAGTTTCAGACAGGGATATAGACAGACAAGCATGCTGGACCTGAATTTCTCCCAGTCCACCTATTCTGGCACAGTACATGAGCAGGATAATGTTGGCCCCTCAGACAGGTCATTTAATCTACTTGTGTTATAAAATGTTCATATTTGAGTCCACTAAGGTATTTTACTTTATCTGCAGGCTGGGTTACCTTTTGACACTTTGGAAATGCTTCCCTCCCCACATTAACTGTGATAGTATGGAAACGATTTAATTTGTATTTGCTGTCAGAAGTGCCCAGGCTGTGAATGAACACCTGTGTTCATATTTTTCTTTTATAAAAGTCATGAAACAAACTTTCAGCTTAAGTTACTTGTCATAATGCTGAGGGGCTAAACAGAATTCAAGAACATCTGTTTAGACCACTTATGGCTATCACTGCCAGTTCTGTTAAACATGCCCTGTTGCAAGAATCTGGCGCTAAACACCTATACCCTGAATGAAGTAGAAAATAGAGACATATTATAAAGACAAATGCTTTTGTATAAAGGAAACCTTAATCACAAGAGCAGAATCTGGCCTGTGACTGTTACTTTTTTCATCCTAGTACTATAAGGAGATTACAAAATTTTGACGTTCAGTAAGGTAAACTATGATTTTTATTTCAAAATTAGGACATGTAAAATCAATAGAGGTAAGAGGAAACATATTCTAAGCAGAAGATCCAGAGAATTAGATTTATGCAGGTTTCCAGTACTGACATAGCTTATGACTTTATATAAGGATTTTTACTCAAGTATCTAAGTCTAAAGTGTGTTTAATGGTATTTCCCAATGGTATAATATGAAAGCTTTCTTTTCTGTTTCTATAGCAACAACCACATAATCTCTACTCAGCTTTGATATCTCATTGATATAGTGAAGGAAAAAATTCAGAAATAAAGATTTAGGAGCAAGTATAATTCCAGGAAAAAACAAGCAAGTTAATAAGCTTATATCTAGGTCTGAATTCATTCTAATATATAAGTTTTAGTTCTGATATACAGTATCTAGTAAGGGGAACTTATGATAAATAAAGGGAACATATATATTTGTTACAGAACTTTTTTTTTTTTTAATAACATAGCCTTTAGTCCTGTAGTGGTTTAGGAATGGTATTCCCCAATTTAGTACTTCCACTAAAAAGAAAACCATGAGCCTCTCCCCTTCCCCCTGAGGGGAAAGAAATAAAAGATAGAGATCATGGCCTGAGATAAGAACAATTTACTGGAAGCAGCAATGAGATAAAAAATCCCAAACACTAACAGCAACAATGTTAATAACAAAAGTGTACAAAAAGAATAGATTATTTGCATGCAAAATGCTCACCAAGGGCCCAAGTGTGACAATGAACAATGGTGGATGGCCTTCCCCCTTCTGTCAGGCTTTTCTTGACCTGAAGACAAGCCCTTCTTCTTAGGAGTGAGGGTCCCTTAATTCCATCCCCAGCAATTATGTGGCTTGTATAGAATAACAACCTAGATGCTCCCACATGGCTCCAGGCTCCACGTCCTCATGGATACTCCAAAAAAATTGACTGTCATGTCCAAAACCAGAACAAGTTCAACGAGATAAGGTACACAATTATTTTCACTCTCATGCTTCATTAGTTAACAAATATAGATAGATGTAGACACACATTCACACACATAAATCTAGGCTTTCAAATAATTTCTTACTGCATTAGTATATTTTTGAAAGAACACTAATTCATATTGACAGTAGAAAAATAAAACAGACTTAGCTGTTTGCAAAAGAATCACTATAACTGATATCTTTCTCATGTTCTCTCTGCTACTGCTTCAGCTGTCAAAGTCAGTGGTGCACTGCAGCATTGAAGGTAATTTCCATTTGCTTGTAAAAGCTGTTTTCCTCAATTTTTTGGCGTTTTTGTTCTTTGCCTTCTTTGGGTTTCTGCTTGCACCCTATCCATCTAGTACACTCAGATGTCATTGACACACTTATGTTTACCACACCCCAGTGATTCCTATCCACCTATATGACATGCCTATAGCAAAAATGCTGATGATGCATTATATGTCCAGCACTTTTTGTCGCAGTGACATTCCTCAACAAAGTACTGCCTAGGGACAGCTGCTGGTTCAGAGTCACTCTCTTATGCAGCAACTATTCAGTTCAATTACATGCTGATGATAAGCTATAAAAAAGCACTCATGCAAGGCTTTTTATTTACCAAGAATTATGACATTCTTTTTTCCCCCCTTCTTTCATCTACAAATATAAGGAGCAAAAAACCCCCCAAATAAACAAAAAACAACCAAACAAAAAATTCTCACAGGTTCCCAGAGTACTTGGATTAGTCAGTGGCCGTAAATATATCTGTATTAGCCATAGTATTTCTAAAACAGCAGCTCAGAGAACATGAAAGAAAGAGGGAGAGAAAATAGTTGTATTCAGAAAGTCAGATTCTCTAAATAGCTTGCCCCTTGTGTTTTCAAATTTATTTACAGATGAAAGAATGATAGAATGCATGCAGATCTTATATTGATGAATTAGCAAGATATCAAAGAATCTGAATAGAATTTTGGTGGGAAAGGTAAATCTAACCCCTCAAAATTACCTCAGTTATTTAGCTAGTACCATTCTGTATGTGCTAGAGTCAGGGAGAACCTCAAATAGCCACAATATTCAGAACTAGGTCTTTTGATTTATTGATGTGTAAACTAGAATAAATGAAAAACTTCAATTTATTAGAGATTCCTCTGTCTCTAAAATGGGAGGGGGAAAAAAAGGAGAAAGGACAATGGTGCAAATCTATAAAGTGATCTCTGATATTTAAATCTCTCTATATTGAAGATATAAGAGAAAGGGAGGACTGTAACATAGTCAAATAAATCTTTGTTATATGACAAATATAAAGTATGTTAAAAATAGAAAAAACTCCCACATAAAACTAGTAGAGCCTTGAAGCGGTTCAGCATGGACAGCAGAAAAACTTGCTTAAAACTTCTATGCTAGGTAAAAAGAGGTAAGACTCATAAGTTTATTACAGAGTTCTAGGGTTTTTATGTAATGACAAGTAAAAGATCTAACAGTTTTATTTAAGGGCTCAGTAACCATTCAATATGTGATGAAACATGAAAATAATGTAAAGAAAGATTTGTTATTGAGTCAAGTAAATGATATTAAAAGCAGGTAGTTTATTAAAGGCAACTTCAAGCTAAAGTTGTCAATAAATAACCAGCCTTTTAAATCAATGAGGATATAATATTAAGATGGCAGATAAAGTTCTTCTAGTCACAGAAAAAGGTCCTGCTTGTGTAACCTGTAATCCATTGGTTTGACCTAATTATATGTATGAGACAAAAATAAGTCTTCACTTTTGGCTAAAATCTCACATTCTTATGTGTTAAGCAATACATGAGGTAAAATATCAGTTCAAGGCTAATTCTTTTATGGTGGAATTCCATGGCTCCTAAAAGTGAAAGTAGGAAAATTTCTACAAGAATCAATAGCCTTTTGGAATGGCAAAGTAAAGTAATAGTAACAATAATGACAAGAATAAGAATAAGAAAGAAGAATATAAGAATAAGAATAGGAGGAGTGTCATTTTAATTAGGTGATACATCATAAATACGTATATTTGAGTTAAAGTTACTTATCTGAAGGGAAGCTCTAGCCAGGTGGGGGTTGGTCTCTTCTCCCAGGCACTCAGCAATAGGACAAGGGGGCACGGGCTCAAGCTCTGCCAGGGGAAATTTAAGTTGGATATCAGAAAAAAATTCTTTACAGAGAGAGTAATCAGACATTGGAATGGGCTGCCCAGAGAGGTGGCGGATTCACTATCCCTGGAGATTTTTAAACTGAGATTGGATGTGTCACTGAGTGCCATGATCTAGTAAATGGACTGGAGTTGGACCAAGTGTTGGACTTGATGACCTCAGAGGTCTTTTCCAACCCAATCGATTCTATGATTCTGTGATTCTGTGATCTCAGTAAAGGTGAAAGTCAAGTCTTCAACATGTATTATGTATAAGTGGGCAGGGTAGCAAATTTGAAGAAGATTACACAAACAAGTGAAGTATCTAAGATTTGGACAATCTAAAGTTAATTCCAAGGCTCATCTGCAAATTTACTCCTGAATCTTAAACCTATGAAACAAAGAGATCCTGAACTGAAGCCCGTAGTTACCACCTCTTTTATGGATATTACAGAAGGCATTCATAAAATAGCGAAGCAGCTTTCAGGTAAGCCATTTTGCCATCTAAACTTTGCTTTGATTCTTCCTGTTTTTTCATAGCCTGATTACAAGATAGGCTATCTGCTCTGCCAAGCGGAAGAAAGGAAAACCATTACTGAAATGTCATTCTGACTCCTTTCAAAGAATCAAAGTCTTTTCAAAGATGGTCAGCTTTTGATTAGTTTTTTTCCTCCTCTTGAAAGAGCTACAGCCCTAGCACAGATAATGAACTGCTCCTGCTAGTGTGCATTAGCAACATCCAGTAGTTTTAAGCTGTATACTGTCAGTAAAAATGAACTGGTTATAAAAGCTTTATCAGCCAATTCAATGTTCATATATATATATATATATATATATATATATATATATAAAAGCAAGATATTAACAGGTAACAGGGGGAAGGTAAGCAGGACCATGAAAAGTCATACAGTGTCAGAGTTGAATTCTACGGAAAGGAGTTACTTGATATATTTATGGAATTCATCATAAAACCACAAGGTCAAAGTACTTTTCCAAAAGATTGGAAATTAATGGTTTGCATAAATTCAGCTGTAGGAATATTTTTATCTCACTGGGAAAAAAAGGGGGGGGGAACACATTTAAATCTAAAATTAATTACAGATTTTAAATGAGACATAGATTTTCTAGTGTTCTAGAAACTGTAAAGAATTAAAATCAGAATACTGTATATTTAGAATTACATTACTAAATTTGTTATTTTACTTTATACTGGAGAAAATAAACAAAGATTTTCTTAGATGTCTATTGTCAATTTTTTTAATTTGCTGTTTAATCATGCATGCAGTAAGGTTCATTACAGCCTGTATTATTTTTTAAATTAATTCCTAATTTTATTTGTTAAGTGAAAGTGGCCTAAAATATGATTAAATGTATTTTTTAATAAACTTGTAGCTTATTGGCTTCATATGATCATTTTCAGACTAGAGAGAGAGCAAAGGATTCCTATTTATTCTGATTTACATAGTACAGTCCACATTGCTTATCTTCAGTTGTTCACAAAGTAATATGTGTGTAATGGCACTCTTAAACGATGTGTAATCTTCATTTTTTTTCTAAAGTTCTTGTGGGAACAAAGCCTAACAAGGAATCTGAGAGGAAGTTACTTGAGTGTTGGTCCATATAACTGAATATTTTTATTAAAAAGACAACATTAAACATGGTTTTGGAACTGCAATATTTCAAAATGAAGAAAAATAGCTTCATCTAAGTAATAATAAAATTATAATTTCTGTTGCACTTTTTTTAGTTCAAGTCAATCTAAATTATAAAAAAAGACTTTGAACTACCTTTTGAATAGTTTTGGAATATAAACAAATAACTCAAGAGTAAAATTATCAACAAAATCTTTAAAGACTCTATACCATTCTTGGTCTATAGAGAGCCATTGAAGACCCCCAGTATCATCTGCTTCTGCAGCTTCATGCACAGTTGCAACCCACTGTAGTTCATAGGCATTGCTGTAGGGAGACTGTCCTAGTTCAGCAGGAGGGACCAGTTAACACTGTGTGGGGGTGATCAAAGCTGTGTATTCTACCCCCTCTATTCATTCCCCAAGGACAATGGGCCATTAGCAGCAGCTGTCCAGGGAGTCATTATCACCCTCACATCCAGCCTGAGGGGACATGGCTGCTAATAGGCCATCAACGGTTCAACAATACCCATGAGTCCCAGAGTTAATCACTCATTGTGTGAGTCCCCGCCCTGGGGGAGGGACTGGGTGCTCCCTGAGGGTACATAAGTGGTGGGTAAGAAGACTTCAGAAACTTCTCGTCAGATCCAGAGCAGCGGGACCTCAACAGGAGGAGATCACCGCTCTCGAGCAGACTACTACTGTCACTCTTGACCAGACTAGAGCCCTCGCCTGCACCAACGGGTTTTTCACTTCCTTTTGCTTTGGACTTGGGGGAACCACGCGTGTCTCAGCACAAGGGCAAACAAACCCCTTTGGGTTTGTGCCCCAGGACACTGGGTTATACTGCTGGGTTTTGTGAGTTGAAAGCAATTTCCCTTTGTGTCAGTGTATTTATTGTAATATTGTTATTAAATTTTAGCTCTGACTTATAAACTCTCTCGTGGTGAGTTCATTTTCCCTGCTGGGTCGCCTTTAAACCAGCACAGAGACATACACTGCTGAGCCAACAGCCTTTCGAGAATCTGATGGAGGCCTAACAGAGAAAATCTATAGCCAGAGTGTTCAGATGGATAAAGACTGAAAAAGGACAAGCTTTGCACAAACATTTATGGTCTATTCATTTAGCTGAAAACCCTCATCTCAGGCTTGTTTAGGGAAACGGACAAATCACAGACTATTCTGAATCGGAAGGGACCCACAAGGATCATCGAGTCCAACTCTTACGTCAGTGGCCCATACAGGGGATTGAACCCATGAACTTGGCATTATTACAACCAAGTTGGTTTTTGTAACCAACTGAACTAATCTCAGGGAACTTTGTATCATCATGACTTTGCAGTAAATATGTTCATGCTATACAGATCTGACAGTCTATCTGAAATATTAATTTCTGCTGCAGGAAGTAACAGATATCCCCAAAGATTTTTCATTCATACAGTTTTACATTATATATTTCAAGCTGTTCTTTGCAATAAAATTATCAGAATTGTGACAAAATACTTGTTTAAGGAAAAGGTCATCACAATACACTATAGAGAAGAAATCATTTACTTGATAAAACTCAGCTTCAAAGCTTTTGAAGCAGAACTAGCTAAATATAGGCCTTTTGAAATGAAAAAAAAAAAGGAGCAGTTTACTCAGATTGTAATTTGTACTACCCGCACTTCTGTGTCTAATAGAATGTAAACAGAAAAATATAGAATAACAATGCAGAAATTTCTGTATATAGCTCCTCTATGTAAAATCTTTCCTTAAAACTTAAATACATGTCTTTAGGTTTATCTCATGCTAGATTGACAATGAATATCAATCTTTATGGTAATAAAACTCAAACTCAGCCCATTCTCAGGACCCTAGTCAGCTGTCTTGCTGCCAGTAACTAAAATTTATGGCAATAAACACTTATTTCTGAAGTTTGGTGTGCAACAACAATTTTTTTTGCAGTTATTGCTTCTAGTATATTAGAAAACTACTTAGAAGCATAGAATTTGCATGCAATGCCATACAGCTGATGCCGAAGGGGTTTTTTGATTTTTCAATTTTCATATTTTGTAGATTTTAGGAACACAGTAAATGTAATGCTGTAGATTTTAGTGGATTAATATTTAGCAGCTTGTAGCATAAAGTCCTTCTATCTCTACCCCTGCTCCAGAACAGACGGCTAAGATCTGCCAGCTATTTAGTCTGTTTCTCAAGGTACCAGATTAAAGCATATCAGAGAGAACATAAACATGGAGCAGTGTTACCTGAAGCCCTGGAGAGTGTCCAAAGAACCTTTGTGTCCTGAAGAAGAGGAGGTGGATGAAGACAGAGGGTTCCAACGACCCCAGCCCCAATTCAACAAGGGTGGGAACTTGGAGGGGACAGAGGTGGAACTGGACATGTGGACAGTAGTGATAGGATAAGTTATATTATAAAAGCTATGGAACTTACAGCTTGCAGGCGCGCGAGTCGATGTATTCCTGGATGAGCGGGGTCGCTCATTAAAGTGCCTGCCCTTTATCTTATCTCCTACAAAACTTGGCTTGGAGTCTTTTCTTACAGACTTTTACAGCAACACAGCTAATGTTTATTCCTTGTCCTTTGCAGTTCAGCTTTCTTAAAAATGTATTTTCCTTGTGTATGTTTGTGTAAGCTTCAGCATTTTGGAAAGAAGGAGGACTGTGAGATGTCAAAATTCCAGTTAGTGCCATATAAACCAAAATAACAAACAGAGTTGGGGGATTTTTGGTGGGTTTTTTTGTTCTTATTTTTATTTTTGGTTGTTTGGGCTTTTTATTTTGTTTTTGCGGTATTTTTTGTTGGTTTTTTTTTTTTTTTTAAACAAAGGCTGTCAGTTGGCTTGGACTTTAAATGTCTGGTCACATGTGGAAGCAGGAAGATTGGAAATTTAAGGAATGTGTTTTAATTAAGATGCTGAGAATTATCAAGAGGGAGAGTACTTTTCTCCTGTTTAGGACAGTTCAGGGGAACAGCTCATTGCAAAGGAAGCTGTAAGACTTTCAGAGTAAAACGAAGGAAAATTATTTGTATTCTCCCAGGATAACACTAAATCTACAGAAGATACATAAGGCAACTGAAATACAGCTTTGTATAAAGTTGCAAATTATCTGAACAGTCTGTTAAAGACAGTCAAGACAGGATTTGGGGAGAAATTTACAGATTTTGAGTATTTAAAATCCAAAATAGATAGATAGATAGATAGATAGATATGTAGATAGATAGATAGATATATAAATAGATAGATAGATATGTAGATAAAAAATGAATGAATGAATGTTTTAGGAGCAGAACCAGAAGTACAAGATTCAGCACTGTGTGCCTTTCGATGTTTTGCATTCACCACTTGAGGGGCAACAAATTCAGGCAGAAAGAGCTAACTGATGTATAAAAGCAAGTGCAATAACATTTGACATAGGAAATTGGGGCACTGAAAAGTAGCTCAGGTAAGGTTAGCGACAGGGGAAAAAAACAAACTCCAAATACAACCTTTTGAGTAAGACAATTTGTTTCAGATGGTTGCAAAATATGCTGAGATAGAGGTATTGATCTTGGGATTGGGATAGATTCCCAGTGTGCCCAGTAGTCCGCTCCTAGTAAATCTGTTCTCCTAGCTGGATGCTCCCTTTAGAGAAGAGCTAGCACAGCTGAGTAGGATCCATCCTCTTAGCTTTGATGGTCCTGTATGTAAAATAATATAATTGCAAAAAAGTGATCACATAATTACAGTGGCAGTTGACTTAGGCTGAAACCCAGCCAAGGCTGTGTGACAGTCCATCAGAACACCACCACCCTGAACAGTGGAACCGATGTAAAGTGAGTAGTGGGACCAGGAGGCTGGCATTCTAGAAACCCAGCAAAACATTTCCCATCAGGCCATTTTGAGAACATCTATTACTTTCTTAGATTGGACAGTAGTATAAGCAGCATTAAATGAAAGTCTTGATATAGGAAATAATAGGTCTCCTTGCCAATGGTTCCAGAAGATACTGAAAATTTTTTTGAACTCCCAAATTGAATTGTTTTTCTTAGTCTAGAAGCCCAAAGAGGGACTTGGTGGTGTTTCAGAGTATAAAAGCAAGAGCAATTTCTAAACTGATCAAATTGTCTGATTGTGACATTTTAGAATTTATAACTGAACCTCTTATTCACTCCCCTCATGCTGGTCTGACTACCTCAGGTAGATATTCATGCTCTTTAAATGAGTACAGGGAGAAACTTTTACACCACGATTTGATCCATTCGACTTATGATAGCTTTTTAAAATTTGGCCACACTGGTGTCCTCTGTGGTGAGATGATGTCAGTTTTGGTATGGCCGTGGTCAGTCACACTCTGAGCTTTACTGGCACATCATCTTTGCCCATGTCCTCTGAGCTTTCTTTCGTTTTGTCAGTCACACAAGGGCAAATTATAAGACACATTATTAGTCGTATGTGTTAATGTTGTTGCCATATCTCAGACATCAATTAGACAGCAACTTCTGAATCTAGTCATTAGCAAGGAGCAGGTATTTACAGATATGCAAACTTTGTTGGTCAGTTTCTGTGCCATCTGTTGTCATCACAAACTGGTGATGTTTTTATAGATACTGACAGTGATGACTACCAAATATGCTTCAGACAGATGGATAAATGAGCCTGTAATTACCAAAGTCAAATCCGTATCTATTAGGACATCACATATAAATGCAAATGTTGCTGTTAATGAAAAGCACAGATTCAACATTTTTTTTTATGGCCAGACTTCATGAACGAAGATATGGGAAGAGCTCTCCCCATGTGGGTGTGCCCTTCCAGTCTGCGCAGTGGATTTTTTAGGTGAGGCACCGCGTGCGCAGAACTGGCTCCACCATTTAAGTTCCAAGGTCCATCTGCCATGGCTGAGCGAGCTTGGACATTGACAGTGAAGTCCTCGGGACTGTCACAGCACCCCGTACCAACCGGGGCTGACCCTGCTGAGCATCCAAGATCTGACAGGATCGGATGGCAGGGAAACATTTATTGCCAGGGGGCGGTCCCCACTGAGACTCAAACTCAGGACCTTTGGATTCGGAGTCCAGAGTGTGCTCCTTTACACCTCGGGACCGCCCCAATTCAACATTTAAACCCCCTAATTTTATGTATTTAAATTTAGGAATATAGTAGATTAGCAATAAAGCAATGCTTTCTAGCAAAATATAGGTACAATAAATTTTCATAGCCTTGGAGTTAACTTCTGTTTTCCTTCAGGTAGTTCTTCAGTGCTCATATTTAAACTCTCAAATTAAGAATGGCAAAAAAAAAAAAATTGAATATTATACAATCTATCCAAACAAAAATAAAGAAAAATACAAATCACAGCCACTGAGAAACTACTTTTGATTGTCTGCAACGGCTAACATGATTTCCAATACAATACCTTGCATTTTAATAGTTCTTACAAAGTTATTACAGGTCCTACAAGCTAGCAGTCTTAATAAGGTTTAATTACTGGTACAGCAGAGAATATTCAAGTCCAGGACAGTTAATGCCCTGCAGATTTACCTCCTTAAATGGCAAGTGTGGAAGTTAACTGTTCCACTTAAAAGAGTAAGTCTTTCACAGTAGTTCAGTCTTTCGCACTGTTGGCATGGGAACTGCAAAGGTAACTTACCTTTAAAATGTAAATGCAAGTAGCTTAACAAGGCAAGTTTGGTGATTTTACTGAATAATTTCTGCAGCCACAATTTATGAGGCACAGAATTTTTAAGGCATTGCAACTAAGGGTTATAGTTAAACATTAATCTCAAAATAAGTGAAGTAGCAGCTGTTGAACGGGCAAGAAGTTTCAAAGAAAGCTTTGACGTTTCCTTTAGTCTTTGGAATTCTCAGAAACCCTGAAAATATAGCTGTGGGACTCTCACAATTCTGATCCTGTTCTAAGTAACCTTCATAGAGGAGCAGAAAGACATAGGAACCAGACCTGCAGCCACACTACCACATCTATAGCCTGAGCAATCATACAGGAATACATTTAGATATTTATGTCAATTTTTTAAATTAAAGGCTTGATGGAAAAAAATACAGATTTCTAATCTCAGAGCAGATTCCTATGTTGGAATAGATATGCAAACTCTATAGTACCTTGAAAATCTACAGTATTCTTCCAAGTAGAGTGAGTTACAATCTAAGAACCAATTGTATGAGTGAGTTTCTCATATTGTGGTGACTTCCACATAGTTAACATAACTAAGTCTGAGAGAGTTGGAGTCATTCAGCTTGGAGATGACACGGCTCCAGGGAGACCTTAAAGTAGTATTCCAATAGCTACAGGGGGCTTATGAAAAAGAGGGAGAGGGACATTTTACATAGACATAGAAATAGAACAAGGGTGAGTAATTTTAAAATAAAAGGGGAAAGACAGAGATTAGATTTTAGGAAGAAACTCTCTATTATGAGAGTGGTGAGACACTGGAACAGGTTCCCCAGACAAGCTGTCGATGTCCCATCCCTGGAAGTGGTCAAAGTCAGGTTGGATGGGGCCCTGAGCAACCTGATTTAATGGGTGGAATCTCTGCCTGTAGTGGGGTGTGGCAGAGGTTGGAAATAGATGATATTTAAGGTTCCTTTGAACCCAAGCCATTTTGACATTCTATGATTCTTGATATTCTACCCTAATGTCAGAAAATTAAATATACCATAATTAGGATTGGGAAAAATCATTATAGTGGTGCTACTATGCTGGTATAATTTTGGTGCATAATCAGAGATTATATAATTGTTTTTTAAGAGTGGGTGCATTCCTATCTTTGCAGATGTACTTTTAAACTTTTTTCTAATATATCCCCTTTCTTCACATTTTACATCAGTTTTCTCAAATCTCGGCAAATCTCTTCATCTTTGTTTCATAGTCTCTCATTCCAACTATGAGTAGTCCTCAAAAAGTTGCTTGGATGTCAGTGGCCTGCAGTTCTGGTGCCTTGGTAAATATGGCGAGGGTTCTAGTGTCTGGCACCTGGTATGTTTCTGAGTAATTCAGTTCAGCCTACTTAAAAAGAATGTTGACTTTCATGATTGCTTCAGATTCTACAGCTGTGCCCTGATTGCCTGCAGTTAGATACACTGAAATTCTTTCTTGTTAAACCGATTTTTGGTCTTTTTATTAGATCTACATATTTATTCAGCTTGTTATTACAAGATAATTTAGGAAAAGCAGTCAATAAATCTCTAAGATTTACTCTAAAAAAATGTCCATCAATATATACTGTGGAATTCTGTGTATTAGAAATTGCTGGCCTTCAAGGCAAGAATTAGGTTAATTCCTGGAGTTTAATTGCTCTCTGCAGAGGAAGAACAAAAGTTTTCCATGTTTTCTTAAGTTATGCATCCTTTCCTCATGCCCAGATTAGAAATTCAACTGTTAGATTAAAAATTGCTTCAGTTTTTATCTCACTTAGATATCAGTCACAAAAATACTGGATAAGTTTGACTGAAACTTACTTTGTGGGTTCTCTTTCATGAAAATTAAATTATAGTCCTCTATAAAATAACAACTACGACATTCATACATTTATTTCAACCTTCTTATGATTTACAATTATTTTATGTGCCAAATTCTATAGCACAATTAATATTTTTTCTTTTTATTTTGGTGACTAATTCTATAACCTGTCACAAATGGAAATCACATCCAGGACTATCAGACCTAGTACTAAAACCCTCCATATTATATTTTCTTATTTAGAGCTATCCTAGTATTTTCACTGTGGTTCCAATTAACCTTACTATTAAGAAGCCAGTTTAACCTAGCTCAACATCAAAATGTCCATTTGCTTTTACACAAGCCAATTATTATTGAGTAGTGTAAAATAGTAATGTAACTTTACAAGAGTGAACTCCATTTGACCTTACTGTAGACATATGGTCACAATAATAAAAAAATTAAATATTAAAAAGAGAGTATTTTTAACATGCAGCTGTTTCATTTGAATCTTTTCCATTCAGTAATTTCCTCCCCCCCCTCAATTTGCAGTATGTTAAACCTCATTAATAAACCATAAGTATAATGTTAACTTGGCATTCTTATCTCCTGTAGAAAGCTTCAAAATTAGGAATAAAATGCTACAGATGAAAGAAAAAGCTATTCAGCTGGCACAATATAAAAATATGCCAAGTTCTGTGACAAGATCCCAATAGACAGATCTTCTGGGAATATTTCTGATATGATGCTTTAGCTTAAAAATGTTGGAATTAAAGTTATTGGAATTCATTTTGAATAATTTTCTTGAATAGGATATTTTAAACAGGAATATGAATTTTACACATATTTGCTTTCAGATTTTCTTTCACATTGTTGCAGGAGACTATTGGGACTGCACATTTCAGGTAGAAATATATTAAAAATAAATATTACTGAGTGTAAAAAGTTGCCTGCTGTTCCAGGGAGGGTTTGGAGGTATGGTGAAACTGAAGCCAGAACACCAGAATGCCCAGACTCCCCAGAGCAGAGGTTGCATCCTTGAAGGGTTGGCAGGCGCACAAGTTAGCAGGCATCCCCGCCAGAGGCAACATTGTCCTTCATGTGAAGTGAGCAAACACAGATCATGAACCATATGCTTTTAGTCCAATTTGGCGATGATGTCTTACCTGGGCATGTGTGGTCAGCACTGCCCAACTAGACGTCCTCAGTCCCTCCCCCTGTTATGTAAGTGGTACTCCTTCTGCACATATGTGTGGGCATTGGATTTTTCCCGCGCTTGTGTGCTACACTCCAGATGGTCTTTATTAAATGGGTCTGGGGGCTTACTTCATCATTCTCCTCAACTTTCTCCTTCAAATGAAGGGCAATCAGCCAATAGTGAGGCTCCAATTAATTTTAGTTTATACAAACTCGTGCCTTAAAGCACAAAGCTCTCATTTATCAGCGCTTGTTTTCCAATAGCTTTGCAGGAAAAGAGTAAACTCTCAACTGGTGGCTGGGCCAATGCACAGACCAAAAATATTAGCATCTAATTAAGCCCAGATACACCTACCTAGAAGCCGGGGCGGGGGGTGGGTGGGGGGAAGACGGGGGGGGGCTAAGATGCTTTTAATGTTATATCTGTTCAACAAAGTATACATATGTAAGTTACAAGAACCCTGTCAAGGGTACTAAAAAGCTTTGTATCTATAAAGTTGCAATCTACTAGATAACAGAGTTTGTAGAGCTGTAGCTTCAATTATAAGGATGAAGACATTTATTGGCCTTCAAAAATTTGCCCTCAAGCAATATTGCCCTTGTACAAAATCTTCTTTCATAACTTAGCAAGTTATTTATGATGTATAATTCCTTATCTGGATATCTGTTACAGTTTCAACATTCCTCAATAAATTAAAGAAAATAAAGCAACATTTCAGAAAGTACAGTGATGAGGACTGCAGATACAAAAAAATGGATTGCTCTCTTATTACAAGGGTTATATGTTAGGATAACTCCTAGATATGAAATTAAAAAGACCTAGGGTGGAATTTAAAATGAGGGAGTAGGTTTTCTTTAAAATATATCAAGAGGAATATGAATTTATGGAATATAATTAATCCTGCCCTAAGGTATGCAATTAAAATACTTCCAAAAGTGTTTCTCACTCTCTCTGTTGACTCTAAATTGGAACTTTGTAGACTAATTTGCATGCAGATGACTAAAAGAAATCTAAAGTTACGTGAATTTAATTCCAGACCTCCCATCTAGTTTCATTATAAAACATAAAAAAATAGAATTATTAAAGCTCATGTTTAACAATTTATCATACAGAAGATGAACTCTACGCGTCAAAAACTGTGATGCATAGAGTGATTTGTTGCTAATGTCTGTAAGAAGTAGAGTTGTTAGTCAATAATTAATTTCTCTATAATGAAAACAACCAGGCCAAACATGGCTCAACACGAGTCAGCAATGTGCACTTAGAGCCCATAAAACCTGCTGTATCCTGAGCTGCAACAAAAGCAGTGTGGCCAGCAGGTCAGGAGAGGTAATTCTAACCTCACTACTCTGCTCTTGTGAGACTCCAGCTGTAGAACTGGATCCAGCTCTGGTGCCTCCATCATAAGAAGGACACGAAACCGTTGGAGCAAGTCCAGAGGAGGGCTATAAAGTTGATAATGGGATAGAATATCTCCCCTATGAAAACAGGATGAGACAGATGGGGCTGTTCAGTTTGGAGAACAGAATGTTGTGTGGAGACCTAATAGAAGCCTACAAGAAAGCCAGAGAGGGAATCTTCATCAGGCACTGTAGTGATAGGAGATGAAGTGATGGGTTCAAACAGAATAAAATATTTACTGTGAAGATGGTGAGGCACTGGAACAGTTTGGCCTGAGAAGCTGTGGATGCCCCATCCCTGGAAGTGTTCAAGGCCAGACTGGATGAGGCTCTGAGTAACCTGGTCTAGTGGGAGATGTCCCTGATGAAGACAGTGGGTTTGGGACTAGAGGATTTTTAAGGTCCCTTTGAACCCAAACCATTCTATGATTCCATGAAATACATATATGTGAAGAACAATCATGAGAATATCAGTAGGTTGAATCAAATATCCAGAGGACCTCAATGAGACTGGGATAGGTTTAGTATCCAGAGCATGCAATGTGATAACTGGGGTTTATATTTCAGCAGGAGAAGGATATTCATACTTTAGACCTGGGACAATGAGAAGAGGTGGATAATTATTTTGTTTCTTATATTGACCATGAGGATACTCCAAAATCATTAAATCCCTAGTAGATTCAATTACTCCACAGGTGTTGAAGGAAGCCATAAAAACTGACTTCAATGAAGTGGCAGCCTTTTTCAATTACCCCAGCTATCCTAGAAAGCATACTATTAACCAGCATCTATACCTGTTAAATTCTGATTGTCAGTCTTTCCAGTTATGACAAATCAGATTGAAGCCTAAGAGTTAATATCAGGATCAACAAGAACTTTCTTAGAGGAAGAGATTGTGCTCCAAATATTTTTATATAATTTTCTCATAGAAACTTTGTTCTAAGTGGATGTCAAAAATCCATCCTAGAAATAAATTTCTGATTTTTATTAGCATGATATACTAGTGTGGTAGTTTTGGCTTTGGTTTCAGTATAGGTCCCATTTAGGCCTCAGTTTTTAGCAGGCCTCAAAGGAGGTGACATAGTTTGGAGGGGAGATGCATCACCTGACTTAAGCAGCCAAAGAGGTATTTCATATCATCTGACACCATCAGGAAGTGTTGGGGGGTATAATAAGAGAGGGAGAAGTTTCTGTCTCTTTCGATCCACGCTCCTGACCAGGAGAGGATCCTGCTGCCCTGACTCCTGAGATTAGGCCCTACTGCCGTCCGTGCTGTTGTTTATCTAGGCAGGTGAATATTTTTCTGTTAATTTCTCTCTCTCTTGCTGGGAGGTTTCTCAGGAAGAGTTTTTGGGAGGTTTTCTGGGATTTGGGTGGTTTGGAATCTGGGTTATTTGCTGGGCAATTTGGGTGAAGGTGTTGTTATTTCTTTCCAATATATGTTATATCATATTCTGCTTTAAGTTTTCTTCTTTTCTGTGTAAATATAAAACCCACACCATTTCAAAACTTTGTTTCTGGTTTTTTTTCCCCTCAATCCTCTTCTCTGGGAGTGGACTCTCTGACTGTGTACTAGGCAGTTGGCATTTTGCAAGCTCAAAACATAACTAGAGAAAAATATACTACCAGAGTATAACACTCAAAACCTTAAATGAGAAAAAATCTTTTCCAATGCAGATGCTATTGGTTAAACAGAAAGTGTGAGGCTGATGCAAATTTTGCTGTGTGATGCTCCATAACCTACATTTCACATGGGATAAGATAATTGGCTCACTCTGATCTGAACTTGAGTCAAACTCTTATCAGTAAAACTTTTAAGGATAGTCAGAAAATATAGTGTTATATTTTGCACTCTTACTACTCCAGATTAAGTGCGTTACTCTTTACACTTTTTCATTTTTAGATTTACTTTTTCCTTTGTGGACATGATTGCATATATGAATCATAAAACACTATCTTAATATGAATTGTATAATAAGAAGGCTCATTATGGTTTATAAATTTAACTTACACACACTAGTGTTTCAATTATATTTTCATAACTGCATCTGTTGTACTATGGTGTGTTCATTCATAAAAAGGTCTGTCATTTTATCACAAATAAGTGCAAAGAAGTAAGTCCAGGAAAACATGACCTTAGATAACTTTTTGCTAAATTATGGTTAATATGCTTTTTTTTAAAGTGCTGTAGAACTTGTACATCTGTCTCTAGCTTTGTTCAAAGCATTAGAATAAATGGCAACCAGAATTCAGCTTCAGATCTAGGATCACTGATCTGTAGCAAATAAACCACAACTCTAGTACTATGGAAGCAATACATGAATGCTGAAGTGCAGACTCTCTATGACATGCAGTATATGTGTAACAATGTGCAGTCTGTGATCCTCAGGTTGAAATGTTTGGCTACACATCAAGTAGAAAAATCGAATTTAATTTTTCTCTTTCTCTTAGTTGTCACACTCTGAGTTAAATACAATTAATTTTACATAGACAGAAAATAAACATACATTAAAGTTCTTTCAGTTTCAACATTGAGTAATAAAGGAAGCAATGAAACAGTAGGAGAATTCTTTAGATTTCTTATCTTTATCTTCTGGGGTTTTTTTTCAGATAATTATCTTCAATATACAAGCTGTTTTGTTCATTTATCTGTTACTGTACTGTTCATCATTCTTAAAAATATACCTGTTAAAGTTCGAAAGGGGAATGCTTCTCAAGATAAACACTGACAGTGTGTGATTTAGAGATTCTGTGCTTATTCAGAATATTGGTAAATTTGATAACTTGTGTATGGTTACCAAAGTGATCCATTTGAATCTGTTTCACAATCTTTGGAAAAGAAAGGATGTATGTTACTAAAATACAGAATGTCCATCTTGCTTGACCCCTGCAAAGCAAAATGCAACTGGCTGTAAAAGTACTTCAGTATAAAATCTAAATTTTTGCCGCTTTTGTAAGAATGAGGGTTTCATGTGTTTTGCCTGCTTGTCACGTATTACCTGATTTACATTTCTATTCCAAACAATAAAACTTCACCATTTGGGCACTGTTGAAACCTGCTCCTGTACAACTGAAAGTTGTTTAGCATATTGAAGAAAACCTAATTGGATATACTAGTTAAAACTACAAAATAATTGTAGTCTAAATCTAATTGTTTTCCAAATTTAAAAGAGGCATAACAATAATTTTACTATTATATCAAATGCTTTTTGAAAGTGAGAGGATAATGAGAAAGATTTGTCAGAAACAGTTCTGTCCCACTGACTTGTTGCATATATTTCTAATGGCAATTATTTCAGGGGGTAAAGAAAATCTCTTTACAAGAGAAGAAAAAGATATGTTAACAATAAAATTATCTGAAAACCATTTAGTACAGTAAATGAACGCATTATTCTAGATCTTTCAAAACATTTTTCTTAATTTGTTTGTACTCACTACTGGTAGCTGAAAAATCATACATATGAAGCCCGTCCAAATTTTGTTAAAAAAATTGCATATTAATTTGTGTCATAAAATCATAGAATATCCTTAGTTGGAAAGATCCACAAGGATCTCAAAATACAATTCCTGGCCCTGCACAGGCCCACCTGAAGAGTCACACCATGTGCCTGAGAGCAACGTCCAAATGCTCCTTGAACTCTGGAATCCTGGGTGTTGTGATCACTTCCCTGGGGAGCCAGTATACCAATGTGGATTGTGTTGGAAATTTTAAATAGAATTGTAATTTTTTACATATGGTTCCAAATTTTTCATTTCCTGTTTTCTTTTTATTTTCCCTCACGGAATTAGTTTTCAACCATTATGTCAACAAATCAGTGATAAACTCTGATTCCTCACTTCATTACTGGACAATATTAGATCAAAACTGTTTAGATAAAGATCACTAAACTACCAACATTAATGCTTAAAAGGTCTCAAAACTTCAACTATGGTTTGTGTTTTCAGGTGGGCAAACTGACTACCATTGAGAGTAGTATCACCCTGAAGAATCTATATAACAAATAGTACATTAGCAGATTTCAAATATTTGCTTCTTGGGATTTTCCACTAGACTAGACAGCCAACAAATACATTTTTCCAATCGATGTTCAGATGCTTATGCTGTTGCAAAATATTCTTTACATGTAACAATATCTCTGATGGTCTAAATTCAAGTAAAACTCAAACTTATATAATTTAGAAAATATGTTTCCAAGGAAATGTTATTTTTACTCCAAAGTTCTTAGATCCATTTCTTCTACAGAAGACAGGAACGTTCTGATCAATTCCATGGGTAAATACTCAAACTGCCTTTTTAAGACTTTTGCTGTACTTTCAAAACTCAAGGCACAGTAAAGTTCTTACTAATTGAGATTGTTTGTGGAAGAGAACAGAGAAAAAAAGTTTTGAATGAAAGCACATAGTCCAAGTAAATAGTCTTTGATTTAAGTATGAATTTAAATGCCTAGTTTCATAAATACTGTTTTTGCAGAGTGCTTGTGCATTGTGAAAAGTATAAGAAACATGAATTGCTTGGGAGAGTTTGCAAGCCCAGCAAAATTAGGGTGATAGACATAGGTACATCATTTAAGAAAGAGAAACATTAAGGAGAAAGTACCATAAATTATTGTAACATATGAAAAACTCACATTACAACTATGGAATTTCTGTCACTGGATGCTCAATATTAAGCCAAAGACATGAGAACTATCATGAGGACAGTTGATTTTAAGACAGGAGAATGAGATAAGTGACCTCTTAAAGTCAGTTTTGTATCATAATTCTACCTTAGTCTGACTAAAAATAAAATTCTCACATGGTTTGAGATGACAATTTTTTTTTAAAGTGACTTATGCTTTTCGGCACCACTGACTTCAGAATGATATTTCAGTTTCTGTTTCATTTTGTCCTCTAAGAAAATTTGACTTTGAAACTAATCACATTGTCACAATTCAACAGTACCTGATGTATTGTTTGCACCTGATAAATAGATGCAAGCAGCTGACAGACTATATACAGATGATATTTAGTTCAAGTACATTAACATTTAACCTATTGTCCCCATGGGATGTTACATACACTTGAGCCAACAACCATGTATATTTGGTCCTACAAGAAATATTAGTTTTTTTGAATATAAGTTTGCTACATTTTCAGAAAGTATATTTATTTCTAAGCAAGCAATAATTTGGGGCATTTCTATATTGAACCTCCATGAACCACTACTGGGTATGGGCATAAGGCATCTGCAAGAAATATGCAGTTTTTGCTATCTGGATGTTCATAAAGTTTTCTTTGTAATGTTTAGCTTAGTATCAACTTTGATTGGTCCATAACTTCTTCAATGGCATGGCATGAAGTACAGTAGGCTAAGGCTTACAGGAAAAAATGGTAGAATCATGGAATTTATGGGGATTTTTTCATGAATTATTACTTAGCATATGCCTTAAGGTTTCTTTGAGCTTTTTTTTTTAAAGATCAAAGACAGTATTTTCACTATAGAACACGTAATGATAAAGAAATGTCCAAGTTAAAGAGATGCTTACATAACATAGATTGGAGTGAATATGAAATTAAATGCTGAATTTTAGTGATGAATAGTTTTAGTAACTAGACAGTGATATTGCTCAAAATTAGCACTCCTTATACACTTTGCCAAAAAGACAAAATTTTGCATTGTTTGCAGAAATTCCATCTTGTAGTTCCTGAAGCATGAAGTTTCTTGTAAATGTAAGACCAAATAAAGTTATAAACTAATTAATGCAATATACTGTAGTTGGACAGCAGAGGACAAATCAAACTATTGGAAGGATGTCTGAACAGGTACTGCATTCCTAAACAGCTTAAATAGCTACTGTAATAAGGTTAAATAGCTTATTCAGCACATTTTGCATCTTGATTTGGTAAATTCTTTTAGAGATTCATGAAGGGTCAAAGTCTAGTCCATAAATTGTATTATAAATACTGTCCATTCAGTACCATGTTCAGTTCTTGAGCAGAAGGAACATAAGACAGGCAATTACCTTGACTTGCTATGGGAGTGAGTATCTTTTGCCTAAGAGTGTTTGTGTATATATAGACACAAGGTCATCAATAAAAAATCTTGTGTTTAGTTTGATGGTCTGTATAATTTTCCAGTGTTACATAATAATTGGTAACTTAGTCAGTCTACTGTTCCACTGTCCTTCAGGAACTGGGTTTTAAAATCTATAATTTCAATTTTAATATAAAAGGAGGAGTCACCTTTCACAATGAAAGTAAATATATACCTTTAAATGCCACTTAAATAATGGCCCTTTTAGTCCTTAATGTAAGAGAATTCACACAGACATCTGCTGAGATGATTTCAGCATTTTTCCAGAAAATTTTGATTTTTTTTTTTTCTAAACTGTAAGGACTTCACTGCAGTGAAAAACCCCACACATCTTGATTTCACATAGTAAACATATCTATTTTGTGAAATGTATACTTTGAGATGTAGCCTGTCTCAAACCTGTAACATTAGAGCAATTACTTCAGTTCAAAAAACATGGGAAACAAAAGACTTAACTGTCTTCTCATTATTCCTCTTACTTTTCTTATGTGTCAAAAAAGTCATAGATTCTGTGAAAAAGTATGTCTTTTATTATAGTTTCTTTTTTTTTTTTTCTGGACAAATTTTGCACCTAAATAATATTACCTATAACCTCTGAGTATCATCTGCCTTCTGTTCTTCAAATGACATACCTGGTAAAACAAGTGGTGTAATAAATTAGGGAGACGGGTCTATGGACCTTTGAGACGACTTCATAGAAGTTAATAGCAAAGGCCGTTTATTCATACGCTTACAAAACTTTTATACAACTTTAAGACTGTAACCTTCCGCAGGTGATGACACTTTGGCAATGATTACTGGCTAACCATGTTGTTTACATGATAAAGCCTCTCATAATTGGCTGACTACACACATCTGCCGAGAAGGTCGGCTGCAGCCATCTCTGATCTCATTAACTAGTTCTTAAAGGTACAGCACCAATTTACATAGGCAGTTCAGCACACGGCTTGCTTTCTAGGTGCAATACCACATGGAATCCCAACAAAGTGGAAAGAGTAAGATTCTCAAAATGATGGAATAAGTACAGAGACCTGAATTTCAGCTGCAGTTTAATTCAATGCAGAGTACTTAATTCTTTTCCTTAGTAACTACTCAACTGTGACACTATTTTTCATTATATAATATTTCACTTGTCTCTGAGTTTTAGAATTAAAAGCTTATCACTAAAATACAAAATATATGAAGACAATAGAATAGAAAATAATGTGGAATAGAAAACAATTATTTTTTATTAGATTCTCTTTTTTATTCTATGAATAATGTTTGAACTCTCCTTTTTTGATTTAATCAGGCCCTTATGTTCAGGTACCATCTTTTACCTGTATTCCTCAAGGCTTTTCATATTCTTAAATCATGTCTTGACTTCTGCACCTATATCACACTCATTCAGGTCTGTAGGGGCTCTGTTTCATCTGAAGGATTTGTGATCTTTTGTTACAGCTAATTGTTTAAATAATGATAGCATAGAGCTTTGGACACTTCCATGTCTTTATTTCCTTTTTTTTTTTTTTTTTTTTTTTTTTTTTTTTGTGTGTGTGTGTGTCAACTATCTTAAATCATTCCAGAAGTCAAGACTTACCCGCACTAATGCTAATAGAAAAAAAATTTGGATTGTGCAATCAGATACTTTAGATGGTAGATTTTATACACATAAGGGAAGTTCTTAATACAATTTGTGGCATAAAAGTTATTTATTAAAAAGTAGAGAGACAGTGTTCCCTAAGTCCTCTGGAACTTTGGCACAGAGGCAATTAAGTGACTTAGAGACTCTACTCTTTACAACTTGGCTCAATCGTGCATACATGCTTCTTATCTTTACTGAAAGAAAAAACTTTAAAAAGTTTTCATTATGTTAATAGTGTTTTGGACTTTTTTTTTCAGTCTGCTGTACAAGGACTCTAGTATAAAAAAGATTCAAAATGTTCCAAAAATCTTATGTCATGCTTTGTCATAAATAACTTTCACGTCTTGAAAAATATATATGTCGGTAGGGTCACCAGTTCTATCTAACTGTAGTAGCTAGTTTTGTCAAGCTATCCTAGTAAAAAAACCTTTTGATTAGTCAAAATAATAATAATAACCTATAAGCACAAATGTTATAAAAAAGTCCTAAACGTAATTCTTAATTTGACATGTTGACTCTATGACTGTACAAATACTTGTTGGTGAACTAAAAAAGAGAAAAAGGATGAACTTCTTGAGGTTATATGAGTTATAGGAGAAAGATACCTATTTGTGTCTGCACACACAGTTTTAGAATTAAGTGATTTCAGAGCCTAACAGAAATTTCTTTGATCAGCTTTATATTTCAAATTTAGTGTTCATTTAAATCCATTTTACACAGCTGACCAAATAGGATGCATATATATTTAAAATAAGTAGGCTAAATTTGTTTGATTTCACAAAATATTTAATATTGTCTCACTTTCTTGTTTTTTCAGCTATCTGAACTATTTTCCTTAAAAAAAATTTCCATATCTGATTTCTTTTTTTTTTCATGTTGCATTTGCTATAGTTCAGGAAGGATTTCTTTTCCTTGTAAATACAAGAGAAAAAGGTGCCTCTCTGCATTACACCGTGAACATGTCAGCACATGCCTAACAACAAAAAAAATATAAAATGTGTGACAAGGATAATAGCAGGACAGAAAAAAGTATTTAAACACAAAGTTCTCTTTACAACAATTATTTTTCTCTAATATGTATACACAGTATTCTCTATTGTTTATCATTTAAGTAGTAGCCTGAAAAACAAAACTTGAAAATATGTTTTAATTCTCACTTTATAGTGATTGTGGGGCTACTCTTGTTCCCAGATAGAAATATGTCTTTCTTTAGTGTGACTATAATTATTTTATTAATTCCTCTTTAGGGCTGCAATGGCTGGCGCTGGCACTCTCACAAAATCACAGAATATGCTGAGTTGGAAGGAACACACAAGGATCATCGAGTCCAACCCGTAGCCTTTCACAGGATCGGCCCCAAGGTCACATGTGCCTGAGAGTATCATTCAAACACTTCTTGAACTCTGGCGGACTTGGTGCTGTGACCAATTCCCTGGGGAGCCTGGTCCAGTGCCCAACCACTCTCTGGGTGAAGAACCCTTTCCTGATATCCATCCTAAACCTCCCCTGAATCAGCTTCATGCTGTTTCCTCAAGTCCTGTCACTGGTCACAGGAGTGAAGAGATCAGTACTTGCCTCTCCTCTTTATCTACAAGGAAGTTGTAACTGCAATGAAGTCTCCCCTTAGTCTCCTCTTTTCCAGGCTGAACACACCAAGTGTGTTCAGCTGCTGCTCATACAGTTTCCCCTCAAGGCCCTTCACCATCTTTGTTGTCCTCCTTTGGATCCTCTCTTAGAGCTTAATATCTTTATTATATTGTGGTCCCAAAAATTGCTCACAATATTCAAGGTGAGGCCAAACCAGTAAGGTAGAATTGGTTGTAAGAGTGGGATTAGGATTTTATTTCAGCAGTATTTTGAGGAAGTGGAAGAGTTTTCTTACAAAATTAGCACAACCAAATTCACTAGGAAGTTACTTTTAAATAAAAGGTTCATACCTTTGGTCATCTACTGCATTTACCAAATCACTAATTGCATGCAGCAATATTTTGTCTCCTAAAGGCAATGTTGTATTGTTTTTCACTTTGAGAGAATCTATGATCTTCGGAGAGGTTTTTTTTTCCTAAAGTGTTATCCCCTCCTTGTTGAAGTTATTTATTTTGGCTGGTGAGGAATTGGTCGTCAGCAGAAATGAGGATCACATGGAGCCAGGTCAACAATACTGAGGATGACTGACTTATACTAATAACAAGAGGTTTTGTACCAATCCGTCTAGTAAGGCAACAAGGTGCTGACATTCAGGAAATGTAGCAATGAGTGACAAAATAAAATTGTTTGGATGATATACACCCTGGAGGTATTGTGGTTTGTTGTATTATAAATAATGCAGTTCATATTATCCCTCCTGTGTTTCTGCAGCATAGTGGAGCTAATAATGTGTAACTGATGGAATTTCTAATAAAGGCTTATTAAAAATGTTTGTTCAGCGATCCTTTCCTCCCTTAGTTTTGACTTCTTGTGGCTAATGGTGTTGCACTTACAATTCCTGACCAGCTTATGTCTTCCCTCAATTTTGTTTAGTAAAATTCTCTTAACTGTTTGTTAGCAACTTGTCCTAATGAATTCAATCAAAAGGGTGTGATAATATGTGCTGAATGTTTTATACCCTAATTTAACAAGTCTTAAAACTGAAGAAGCACAAAATGAGCATCCTCTGACAAAAGGGTACAAAACTCCACTTATCTCCTCCCCCTAATGCTTAATGTACTTGAACTAGAGGCCATCATAGTTTGAATTGGTTTTCTGAGTCTCCATGGACACAATGGGCAATGACTTTGACTTTTGTGAGGATTCAGAAACAGCTTTCAATAAATTTGCAAAGCTTTATTGTAGCACTTACCACAGTGGAACTTGCTTTGCAAGCATTCCTGGGAGCACCACTCTTTAACTGAAGAGAGTCGACTGCAATAAGGCAGAGCCAAGGAAGACGAAGACTCTGCATTAAGTACACACTTATGAGGGAGGTACATAGCAATCTCAAAGCATATCCATTGAAGTTCAACAGATTTCTTTCCCAAAATCTCACTGACATTCATCTTAAGTTGCAGACAATGACAGTTGTGAGAAAACTATTACTTTATTATGAAAGAAATGTCAGTGGACTTTCCAACTTCTTCTTCTGAAATGGAAATAAGCTATATGTGCAAGTAGTATAAAATTTTCTTTTCTTTTGGGTGAGCTCATGAACAACATTGTCAAAACTTCCTTGAAAATATTTTAAATATGTAACTATGTTATCAAAATGTACAGCAGAGTTACAAAACAATTGCTCTGCTGTTGTGATTACCTTGTATTGCTGCTTTCCTAAGCTTGGATAAATGTAAATACTTGTAAATATGAATGAAGGTTAGACTTGCAAAAATTTTCCTGGTTATATGTCAGAGACTGAATTACCATTCTAGCAATATGGCCACTCACAAGAACTGAGTCATTCCCTACCCTAGAAACAAACCAAACCAGATAAAACCAGACCAAAACCAAACCTGCCAACCAACCCACCAAACAGGAAAAAAAAAAAACCAAACAAACCCACAACTCCCAACAAAAGAGTACACTCCTCAAAATATTTGTGTGATCAATAGGTAAGGGCAATGAAATATTATAGTTAGAAATTCACTGTTCCCTTACACAGAAATATAATCAGAAGGAACAAAAGTGTTTTCCACATTTTCCTCTATTGTTTGTTTCAAATAAACCAAAACATGGTTTACCTCCTGTAAATGTCTGTTTAGGATGATACAATGAAGAAGTGAAGAGAACAGTGGGAAAGCATTGGAAGGAAATCATCATTAAAATGATGAGAGACTCATTGATTTGTGTTTAGTGAACAGCCTAGATCTTTCCAACTTCATGTTACCTAACAAACACAAACTCACCAGATGGTGAATAAGAAAATCAAATAGATTATATTCAAACAAATGCAAAAGCACATTGAATAGTCATATCAAGAACAGCCACAATCTTAACTTTGCCAAAATGAAAATAATTCCAAGAAGGAAAGCTCAAGATGAACTGAGTATCTATGAGAGACAGAGGCAAAGACTAGAAAGGAAGAAAAATGAGATGCACAAGAGAATTCAAGCTTCAGCACTTCAAGCCAAAGACCAGGAAGCTAGCCAAAGAAGAGTACTAGAAAAAATAGTAAGAAAAATAAAATTGGGGAAAAGTGAAGAATAAGAAAGCAGATAAAGCATTGCAAAACCAATGTGCCTTGCAGTGTGAAAGCACTGTGTGAAAAGAGATGTATGGAAATATTCGGAAATGTGGAAAAATCTTGAAATTTTCATTGATGTCAAAAGCTCAAAATAAAGCATACTACTCTAATATGATGTATTTAAAACTTGAAGAACAAACGGGGTTTACTACCATTAAATTCTATGTAGAACAATTATTTTGAAGTTCTTATTAGAAAAACAATACAAATTATTTCTCAGTCATTAGTAGGAGTAAATTTCAAAGACATTTACTAGACCACACATATTTGATAAACCTCTAGGTTTATAGACCAACGTGTCCTAGAGAGTAGACTCACATTTTGGATAACTTTCTGTCATATGAAATCTTGAGAGTTAATGTTCTCAGGAAAACATCATAGCTGAACATGAAGACTAGCATCAAATGTATCTACTTGCTATCATCACTTCTAGCATCTAGAGTATAAAGATATAGAAATAAAGATATTGTTGATATTATGGAAAATACTGAGGCAGAAAACTGGGAAAAAATTCTGTTTTCAGAATTGGGACTCAAAAGTATGAGAATGCCTTGAAATACTAAAAGAGAAAAAATGTTTAATATGATAGAACAGTTCATCAACCTCAGTGGAATTCTAATGAAGCATGGAAACCTCATAAATGCAGTAATAACAAGGTGAGAAAAAGTATGGATGGACTCAAAAGTTAACAGCAAAAATTCTTGCCAACACTGAGGCATTTCAACTCAAATATATCATACATGAATAAGAGTTTAAAAGTTTTTGTAGGAAAAAAAACCCTTTGAAACAACAGCTGAGTTACACCTTGACAGCCTGGCAGCCTTTTTACACCATTCCCCTATTTAGCCAATTATTCCTCATTCTGAAACTAATGGTTTGAAACATCTCTGTGAAATTTTCTCCCTAATGTTAGAGACAAATAAATAATAGAATCATAGAATATCCTGAGCTGGAAGGGACCCACAAGGATCATCAAAGTCCAACTCCTGGCACTGTACAGTCCCACCTCAAGAATCCTTCCATGTGCCTGAGAGTGGTGTCCAAATGCTTCTTGAACTCTGTCAGGGTGTTGAAACACAGACAGCAGCTAAAGAAATATATGTGCATTAAAGCATAGGCAGAAAATCCTGATTTTGTGCCTAAAGATTGTGCCAATTACTTCTTAGATGTGGGTGAAAATTAGATTTCAGGTCTATTTTTAATTCACCTTTTCAGGACATATAATGCAAATAGATAGTTTGGAAAATGGCTAAATTGCATCTGGGGAATCAGTTACTGTACTTTAGCTCTTAATGCATGCTTAAACTTTAGACTTGGAAACTTTCCAATTCTTTCTTGTTTTATGCTCCTATTCTTTATATCTACTTCTAAAAAAGTTTGATTTATGAATACTGATAATGGCTATGGGGCTCAGTTATTTCTAAGGAGGCCACTAGATTTTCATGGCTGTTTACCCCAGCCCCACAAGGAATTGCATTCCCTTGAAGTTCCCTGCTGTATCATTTGGCTTTGCGTTACAGAGTAGTTACTGGGTTTCACTATAACAGTTACTTTCTTTCCATAGTTGATAAATGGATCCCTGTTACAATTTTAAAAGTCACTCAGATGTTGTTTTATTAATAACTATACTTCTTTTTCTTTTCTTTTTTTTTTTTTTTTCAGTAATTCCACTTGTATAGAGAAGCCATCATTTCACATTATGACCACACAAGAATGGGGCTGGGACAGTCATATATGGCCTATGTTTAACACTTCAACTGTTGTGCCTCCTATCTAATCAACCAGATTTTAAAGGGCTCACATGCTGTTGCTACAAAGAAAGAGTTTTATCTTCCAGCCAGCTTATCCTCCCAGTACTTATCATCTAGTTAGCTCTTGCTCATTTTTCAGTCTCTATCCCTTTGAAAGGTTTAGAGAAAACACTTCAAAGTGTTGTTTTTCAAAGATATAGTAGTTAAGATAAACTCCTCTGCAGTCTGACCCTCTCATATTTCCCCTCTTACAACACTCACATTCAATGTTCTCTTCTCCAGTTTGCTGCTGCTACATGCAGTGGCCAAGTGTTGTGCTGGTTTCCCATATGAAAGCAAAATATATTAGGGGAAAAGAAAAAAAAAAAACAAAAAATAAAAACAAAGGAAAAAGGTACCATAATCTTTCATTAATGTCTGCTTTAAAAAATTTCACAGTAGTTCCGTTTTGCCAGTCTGCCTGTGAATAAGCAGATGGAACAAGAGGATTCAACACTGAAGATGCGCTTCTCATGTACTGATTCATAAAATGACTTACAAATTTTTCAAAATACACTTAAAATATATAAACGTCCAATTTTAACAGAATTTTAGAAGGACTAAATATCAAGAAATATCCTGGTTATAGGAACAGTCACCTATGACTATAGTTATCCCTGATTGTTATCTGTCTGATTTGTTATTTTCCACTCCATGTATGTGCAAGACAGATTGTCTTGCCCTTTCCCTAGGTTAAAAGGGGATTTTTTTAGAAATATGTGAGTTGGTCCAGCTGCAAAATATAAAAGTACTGTAAAAGTAGTCCACTAATATTCATGTAGTACGCTGATGTCAAACTATTATATGCATTATGAGAAATCTCACAGCAAGTGCAAACTCCATTAGTTCAGGTCATGTGCCCTACAGTTCTATATCCAAACCTGTTTTTAGAGTTCACATCTTTGTTTTATTAAAAAAGCAAAACAAAACACCCTCACCAACAACAAAACCAACGCTCCTCACACACACAGTTACTAACATTCTCACTGACAAATGATGCAATGATAAAAATTTGTTCTTCACCCTTGGTCTGCTTCATCCCTCCTTGAATTTCTAACCTGTTCAAGTGCATTGCCACTTAGATGATACTTGATGCAGGATTTTTGTCAGCCAGGGCAGCTCACTGAGATTGATGAACTATTCTGAAAAGTGCCTGATTAGTTGTGTTAGCTTTGTGAAAGAATTGATGTAATGCAAAACATGTAGGTCATGTTGTCCCTAGCCTTCTCCTTAGCATGCACTCAAAATTGGCATTGTGTCATCCCTGCCACCTGCTTATTCATTGGCAAGGCAAAACAAGATGATGTGTTTTGGCAAGCGGATGTCCAGCAGCTGAATCACTGATGCAGTAATGAAGGCAAAAGGGAACAAATATTCATGAGAAAGCATCCTAGAGGGAAGATCCCTTCTGACTGTCAGCTCTGTTGGTCAGTCATTCTATCCTACTTCCCCTCCTTATGCCTATCATGGAATCATGATAGTACCTCTGCCTGGTTTCGTGTGCTCTTATAGATGATAGATTTGAAAATTTTATCATATTCAGAATGGTGTGAAATTAAACTGCTCACTGGCTAACTTCCAGATGACGATTCCAAAGATCATGATATCTTGACTTAGTAGTGGCATGGGTCAGTTAAAGAAGGATATGTAGCAATGACAGCAAAGCCACTGCTATTTTCATAATATTTATAACCTACTATGATTGTGCTGTGTGCTCTCATATATACTTACTTTTTCTAGAATATAAAAAAGAACAGAAGTAAACCCTATCATAGAAACTTTCCAAGAAAGAAATCTTGCCTTTTTAAATGTTTTTCATCCAGGGATTTGTTTTTCTTTAAGCAACCACATTATGATCTAAATAAATTGCTGAAATTATGGCTCTGATTCAGAAAAGCACTTCAGCACATATTTAACTCAAGCATGAACTTGGCATGCCCACTCCTGAGTGCTGGCTTGTGGTGGTATTGCTGTAACTGAAGAGAGAAACCCTACACCTTTTATTCAGTACACAGCAAAAGTAAAACTATCAGACAATAATTCAACAAAATAAGTCACCTTTTGGCAAGTATATGCTCAGTATCATAAAATCTACTGTGCAACTTAGTTAACAACATTTTTTTTCCAGGATTTATGACTTAACTTGAAATATCCCTCTTGCATTAATGAGAACAAACTAGTTTTATTTAATGAATACTAGGTACTACAGGTGTCTTTGGAGAAAAAACAAACAAACAAAACCCCCAAAAAACAACAAACCAAAAAATCAATTAAATTAATTAATAATTAAGCCATTCAATTTTCAATCATCCCCCCTACTCAAGTCTGGAAATAATTTTTTTTAAGGAAATTGACCAAGAGCTATATTATATGGCCAGGATAAGTAATTGTGTGAAAGATTGAAATTTTAATCATATATGATGTTAAAGTATTTAAACATTCTGTCCAGCTAAGCAACTAGCAAGTAAATATTTATTTAAACTACAACAGGTCTATCAATACTTGGGAAAAAAAAAAGGGAAAAAGTCCACTGCAATATATCAAATCAGGATCCTTTTAGTGTTTCCCATCCTTGAAGGGAAACAGATATTCAGATTCACTATTACTGACTCTGAGCAACTGTTATTTGTAAGAATTGGTTATCTTTGCCTTCTTCCCACTGCCAGTGTTCAGTGCTACAAGAAGTGCTACACAGAGAAGGAACTGAAGAAAGCTCAAGGGTTCTTTGCTTCTTTTTATTCCTTCTGTAAGAACTAAGTAACTTAAATAACTTAATTCTTACACCAAAGAAGCAGCTGCTTTTACAGGAGGAACTGTCAGTGAGCTCTTTTTCCTAGTTGAAGTAAAAAAAGCTCAGTCTTTCTTCACTTGCTTTTAAGAATTTTGAAGGAAATAAAAACTTCTCACGACAGAATCAACAAACTAAATGTATGTAAACTCGTCTTTACAGGTCGCACTACTTTTCAAGTATATTTTTCAAGCTATGTAAACTTGAACAGTCAACAGTGTAAATTTAGTGAGATGGGACCATCTCAAAAATGCAGAAGAGGAATTAAATAGCAAGGAGAGATGCAGTTTTGTAGAGTCTCTGAAAGCACAGTAAAGTGTTCATAAAGGAAATAGTGAAAAACATTTTAGATGGAGTTATCTGAATTCATTGTGACTGCATCTGGCTGAATCCCTTAAACTTCTTCTCAGCAATATCTTCCTTCTTAATACAGAATGTTGTTTCTCCAACATGACTTTTAAAATTTTGGATTTTGACAGCACTATGAGGTAAAGGTCTTATCTGACTCATTAACTTCCCATGTTCCACTCCCTGCTCTTAAGTTCCAAATTTCTGGATTAATGTGGCAGCAAAATCCTAATAACAGCACAATGATATATGGCCAAAAACTATTGAATAATATCACATTTGAGTATGCATTGAGATTTGAGGAAAACCTTATAAATAATGTTGAAGAACAGTGAAGGTCCATAAATAAAACGCATTGAGGCCAAAAACATAAATGCCATGAAATGTCTTGTACGTGATGTTGTACAAGAAAACAACATCCTTTAAGCAGAATGCAAGATCAGAGTCTGATTTTGGCTGTGATGATATTATCCTATTTAATCCTATTTATTTTTTTAACTACAATCAATTTCTGGGGTTTTTTGTGTGTATGTGAGAAAGACATGTAAATTTGATATGAAAGCTGTGTGGTTTTCTGTCACTTTCTGTTCCAAAATAGAAATTCTTGTAAGTAATGTAACATAAGTATTGTAACTGCTTCCTGTAAAGGTCTAACTGGACTTGTCATCTGTCACTTCTTTATCCTTTTTTATGAGACAATCAATAAAACTTGTCATGTTGTTCCTTTTTATGGCTCACTGAGCTCTTACCAAATACTCAGTGAACTATTGATTAATGGACAAACTGGGGACTATCAGCCTTTACTCACCTTGAAACACTGTTTCTGTGATCAGTAAGACATTAAAATACAACTTTTCAGAGGTTTAATTCTAGGTTGTGAATCATGCATGGAATTTCAGTTGTTTCAGTTCAGCATCATCAGTTATTCATCTCAGAGTGTTCTAACCTGTAAAATCTGCAGCCAAAATCAAATGCAAAACAGAATACTAGTGCTTTTATATGGTAAGTCAGGATTTTTTTTATTCAACTTAGATAACTGCAGAAATAAAACTGGGATCTCTCAAAGTGTAAGTTTTATTTTTCTAAAAAGATTACATGTTGTCAATGAAATGGTGAAATGCTTTGGGGTTTTCTGTATCTGATTGCAAATGAAATGAAGATACTTTGGTCTGCCCTGTGCCAAGAGAAACCGAAACTCTTATTTTTAATCACAGTTTTATTTTTACTACTGATACTTTTCTCCTCTCCAGTCTTCCAGACCCCCGCATTCTTCCCTAACCTCCTCATTATGTTCCCAGCAAAGGTTTCAACACTTTCTTTGTGAGACTTCAATAATCTCACTGCAGCTGCTACTGAAGATAAATTTCAGCAGTTGTTAGGTTATGAATTTATATATGGAAGTTAGAGAGATCACTGTTCTTCCCGAACCAAAAAACTCGGGCTTTAGTTTTTGTGCTTTTGCTCTTTTGGTGGACCATTTTTAACGTACATTTTTGGTGAAATCAATAGTTAAGAAGCTTATTTTGTTTCTGCATACCTGTGTATATGATTGTACCCCAAAGCTCTTTAAAAGACTCTTTTTGCAGCATTTTTTTCCCTTTTATGCTCTGTGATGTCATAGTAAGATTTAATCTGTGTATTTTTTCTTTAATTTTTTTAAAATATTTTTATGCAATTAGCCTGCTTCCTCCTTTTTCAGTAAAGCTGCAGTATAGAGACACCTACTGGGAAATGAATGAACAGAAACAAATGCAAATATCAATAATAGTAATAATAATAACAACAACAACTACAATGATAACAGCAATAGCAATTATACCAATCATAACATTATTCTTTTTTACATTTTTTAAAATGGAAAGTGTTGGCTAGCTTCATTTATATTTAGTATTTTTAATTTCTACAGAAAGCCTATTATTTTAGGCAATGTTTAATTTGAATATTCAATTTGACTGAATATAAAAGAGTTTAAGATATCCATGGAATTTCATATCTTTCCACATATTTTGCCCCTTCAGTAGAAATCAGAGAGAATTGTTGTGATTGGATCCGGGATTTAAGGCATACTTGGTGCATATAAATGCTTTTCTGTCATAAGTTCTGTATATTAATTTTAGAAGCTTAATTATTGAGGAACATCTAGTGCTAAAGCTAATGACTGTATAAAAGAAAAAAAAAAAATCTGACAAAAAAAAAAAAAGAAGCTAGGGAACATATTACTGATACCCATACTGTGTGCAATATATTCACACAAATGAATAGTTAAAGGTAAGGCTTCATTTCAATCTTACATTGAAACTTTTTTCTCAGATTAGATTATAAACCACTACTAGCCACATCTCTTAGCAAAGTCTTCATTAGTCAGAAATACAGGTTAATATATTTGGCTAGTAACTGTTTTATTGTTCTGTAATGGTTTTGTTCAGTTGTTTACTCTATTCAGTAATTTCTGTCATAACTAGCAAGAAAATACTTCCTTCTCTGTCTCAGAAGTCTCCTGAGAATGAGTGCTGTAGCACTTGCTCCAAAATATTTGCAAAGTTGTCTCCATGTACTTATGAGTTAATACTTTCCTGGAAGAAGTCATTCTAGCAGTTAATATTTTATGAACAGTTTCCTAAAAAAAATAATCTTATATACAAGTTGATATGAAAACTATAATTTTTGTTGTGTTTGTTTGTTTGTTTGTTTGTTTGGGGTTTTTGTTTGTTTTTGTTTGGTTGGTTTTGGGTTTTGGGTTTTTGTTTTTTTAATTTGCCACCAGTGAGAACAAATAACATTTTCCAAATGATCGCACTCACGAATAAATTCACAAAGGTACTTTTATGCTATAATGTTTTGTATTAGGAGTTCTTGTCTTGAGGCATCTTGACACTGGTGGAAATGACAGCACTGAATTAGCTTTTTCTTAGGAATGACAGCTGAGGGAGATTCACTGTTTACCTGAAGGAATTCAATCATGTTTCATCCTCCCTCTTAGCTAAGAAGGCTGATTTCCAGGCTACAGGACAGTCTAAAGTACTGACCTCTGTATTCTTGGCTTTCTAAGGAGACAAAGCTGGACTGGGGATACTGTTTTTAATGGAACTGTTCAGATATTTTATAAAACATTTAACCATGTCCTTTGTAACTTCCTTCTAAACTTATAAATATACCTTATACCTATCATTAAGGCTTAGTAATGAATGTACTGTGGAAGTGGAAGCTCCTGTTCAAACCTCCCATTACTGTGCAAGGTGGGAATCTATTATAAGGCATGGAAATTTGAGAGAGTGGCACATTTACAAATGTGCAATTTGGTCCAGTAAGAATATTAACAAAAAGAAATTTTCAAGTCTGAATAAATGAAAAAAAAAGTTCTCACTGCAACTACATGAAATACTGTTTTTTTCATGTGAAGAGCACAGTAAACATTGTGAATAATTAGTTTCCTAATACCTAGATTCCCAAATGAAACTCAACTTTACTGAAAATTTCTGCTCTGTATTAGCTATAAACGTCCTGAAACTATTTCCTGAGTGTTTCACTAATTTTCATCTAATAATATTTGGTCCCTCTATATATATTACGAGTTAGGTGTTCTAGTTCATCTATTTTTTTTTTATTTTGCTTGAATAAAAGTACTTTCTCAACTTTTTTTTGGGTGGAGGGGACAGGGAGATGGGGATAGCAGGGAGGAATTTTTTGCCTCTTACTTCATTCATTTGCATGACACCAATATTTTTCTAGGCTGTACCTCTTTGATATCACTCTACCTACTACTAATCCATGTAAAATTTTTGTCCCAGGTTGCATTGACATCTACAACATTACGTGTGTCTTAGAGACATCCTAAATAGAAGCTTGAATTCAAAACATATTTTTTGTCAACTTCACTTGAGTGTCTAATTTAAGTAGGCTCCTCAGATGATGTCTTACTTACATTAGCAACCTAACGTTGAACCTTCGATAGAAAGAAATTAAAAGCACCAAGCAATCTTTATAAAAAATTTGAATTTATATTTATTTTCTAATGAGAAACTTGTCTATTGTGTTCATTCTGAGAGAATACACAGATTTTATGTAAAATGAAAAGTTAAAGACTTAATGTACACATATCTGAACGTGTAACTATACAAAAGTATAGGTGTATACACATATAGATATATACACATATTAAAATATAACTACACTATCATGTAAGTCACAGTAACTAAGCTCTTTGAGATAACCTATTCTGTCATTTTAATTTTACATGTATATACATCTATTTTAAGTTGTTTCTACTTGTTTCTTGTGATCAGCAACTACAGTGTATGGCATTTACAATTAATATATTTTGCTATTAACATTCTTAGTGCGATAATGATTATTTTTCTTTTGTTATACACCAGCACTAACACTAATACATTGTGGCAGATTTATTAACATTAATGTCTTAATTGAAGTTTCTTATTACTTCTTTTTTCAGAACTATGTTTTAATATATATTCACAGATAACTCATAAATTTAACATTTTCTAACTATTATCTATAAAAAGAAAACTCTATGTGTGTTAGGGTTCCAAGACTCTAGTAGTATAAACTGAAAAAATAGTTCTAAAAGTGTTAGATTTCTCTGTCTTAAAAGTTATATAAAGCAACCACAACTCAGCTTAACACAAACTGGCATTAAGTTAACCATTTTTAAGTTAACTGTAGTCTGGAACAATATCAGAGCACAGCCACAGTTTAAAGAAATTTACCACTGCTTCGTGTGATATATCAAATGTAACTCATCAGCATTTTACATTTTTAACAGACTTTGATATGTATTTTAAAAATGATGCAACATAAGGCAAAAGGCAATAGCTGATTGATAGTAGATAAGAATTTGAGACACAATCTTTATTACTGTCTTTTCTTCAAGCATATATCATTACAAAAAGTAATATTTACAACATTTGGAGTCACCTAAGGGACCAATGAAATCAATATCTTGAATTGGCCACTGGACATTTACCATTACAGAAGAATATGAGCTCATTCATGTGTTATCTACTTTTTAAAAACAGTTGCTGTGGTGAAACCTAAATTGTTGCTACAGTAAAATCAAAAGTGAGCAATTCAGATCTATAGAAAGCCCTGTGAGTCTCCCTATCAGACAGAAGCAGCAAAGAGCTCAGCTGCTGCTGGCTGGTAAGGGAGGGAGGTTACTCCCTAAGAATTCACATAGTAGGAATTCACAGGACTCTGCAGGTGCGATAACAGCAAGGATGAAATAATATAAACATGGGACTTGTGAGAGATAAGTTTTAACCAATTGAAGTATCTGGCGTGGTGGTGTGTTAACTCTTTTAGCCAATAAGCTGTAGTCCTAACACTATATGAACTGTGTGCTTTGTGTAATAAAGGTCTTCACTATAAACTTCATAAGCTTGTTGGTGAAGTCCTTTTCTCTCCGCCTAAAGTTTGTTTACTAAACTAAATATTGACATATAATATCTATTTTTATTTAGTAGCAACAACTCTGCAGAAACACATGCTGAACTCTGAAATGTATACATCTTGCTCCATAAAAGAACACCTTGAATCCACCTCTTGTTTATGGATTCAGAATACTTTTATTCTCTTCTGTACCAGATCCCACTTCAGAAAGTCTGGATAGCTACCACTTTAGCATTAATATTATTGCTCTGCTCCTTGTCTCTCTCTTATAACTGAGCCCATATTCTGTTGCTTTTGTTCTCCAATAAACTTTACCATATATATACAAAATAAAACATGACAACAAGACAGTTCTGTGAAATTTCTTCTTGTATTGGTGTGATTCAGAAGACCATAGAAAACATTACCTGAACAATAGTGACTAATGGTTTCAAAAATTGTTTTGAGTGTATCCTTACTTCTCTTAACTAAACTTAAGCTCCCCGTTTTATGTTCTCTGACAGTATTTGGGAGTTAAACAGATATTTGGCTTGCCACAGAGCAGTTAAAAGCCAGGTAATAATGTCTTAGCACTGAGGGAGCAATATTTAACTCTGGTAGTGGTGCCAGTTCTAACAGCCACAGTCACTTTAGTCTCAGCACATTTCAAGTCCACCTCGAAGACTCCTACCTGAAATTAGTTTAATAATAACAATTCCAGTCACCCAAAAAGAATGAGACACTACTCCTCCTGATTCAGTTTTGATGGTGATAGGTGTTAATGAGTTACCCCAAAAAATTAGGAGAATAGACCCTGGAGCAGGTGATCATGCAACATGAAGAATACCTCTGTGCCAGTGTGGGTAGTTCCAAAATCTGTGTTACTGCATTCTCTTAGGTTTGTCTTATAAATGTGTCAAATATTCTAGCAATCAGACTAATATTCTGCTTAATCAAATGGTTCCTGGATTGTATTTGCACAACCACAATGTCAAGTGAAATTCCTGTCCTTCTTGATAGCAACATACATAGTGTAATTTTGTTCTCAAAGGGCAGTAGAGAACCAAAATTCAGGGGAGCAGCTTAAATCTGTATAGCCATGTAAGAGAAAAACAAAACCCTTTATTATATTCTTGATCTCTGCTGAGCTCAAAGACTCCAAATTATTTTGAAATACATTGTTTTATCCACTCCAAAATCAAAAAAAGAAAGTCTTTTCCTGTGAGTAACCACATACTGTTTTCTTATTATACCTCTTGAAGAAGGTGAAAAATGTATTTTCCTCCAATGTCAACTAACGCTTTAAATAAAACTCAGTTTTAAACAAAATGGATAGTTGATTTTGGGTTAAAACACTTAATAAACCTCACAGAATCCATGTGCTTTTTCAGAAAAAATTATGCAACACACATTTTTCCAAGGTCTTTACTGACTAATAATCCTTTCCATAGAATGAAGGGAGAAGCACAGTGAAGGGTGGGTATATGTGCATAGGTGTCTGCATATACACCAGTTATTTAATGATTGAAGTATACAGTTAGTGTATTTGGACTATAAAAAGAGTGCTTAACATTTTCAGGAGAGCAACAGTAAAACTACGTGTTTATTTTGACTCCACAAACAAACATGTGTCATTTTATTCAAGGTAATGTGGGCATTCTAATGTAGGTAAAGTGACACATCTACATAAGTGTTCTTATGGCTTTATGCACATAACTGCAGAAGCTGAAACCATTTCATATCTGGCTTCAGTTTATCTGTTTTATTTACTAGCAGAATGGATCTGAAACTTACATATTCTTCTACAGTATAATAAAACCAGAATATTTTTATACCTCTATCACTGGATTTCCATTGACAATGGCATTAGTGATTGTAATTCTTACTTTGAAGGAAAAAGAACCAGTAGGAGACAAAGAACACGAGTGATGAAATAAAGTACACAATTATTATATTTTATCAATTCCTGCAGCAAATGATGCTGCACTGCAGAATTTCAGCCATGACTTTAGATCTGTCCTGGACCATGCTGATGGACCAGACTAACTTAACAGTATATGTAAATACATAGACATGTATTTTTAAACTCTTCCTTTAGAATAGTTTCTCAGCACCATCTTCCACTTATCTCTGCAATGTTTTCTGTTCCTACTAAGTTTAGCAGAGAAAAACAAATTTACTGGCACAAGGCAAGCTTGTTTTTTAAGTCTACCATATTGAAAATAACAATCTCTGGGTTTGTATTGGATTGGCCCTGGGTTAATGTACTAATTATAACACATTAGGGCATACACATATAACATACATAAAATATGTAAAAATATGCAATACAAATGCTCTGCACATAGGTCTCTCAGACATCTAAGAAAAAAAACTCCTCAGAAGAGGAGAAAAACCAACATTTTTCATCCTTATTAATAGTTCCATTTTCTGTTTTATTACACATTTAGGAAATCCCAAGACTCAAAGTGGGATACAAGATACTATTGTGACTCTGAGCACATTTCTTACAAGATAATTGCAAGCTAATGATTAATGTTGTGCTTGGGGGTTTGGTTTGTTGTTTTTTTAGTTGTTTTTTTTTTTTTTATTTTTTACCTGAAGAAGAAAACTTAAGTTTGTAGAGTCTCTGCCACATAAAGGGCACTTAAACAAATGCTCTGAAAAACAGAACTCAGCACTTTGTTCCCTTATTTTTATGTTATATTCTTTTAACTATTATTTTTTTTCCAAACCACATTTTAGCATCAGTTTTAATTATATAAACAGATAAATCATGCTATCTTAAAAAGTTAATGAATATATATTTGCCTATTCATTCTAAGGTTAGGTTGATAAGAACCTCCACCATAGCTCAGTAAGGAATTATGAAACAAATGCTCATTCTCACATAAAAGTGTCAGACATCAGATTTGGGATGCCTTACTGAAGTGTGTCTCTCTGGGCTTTCCATTTCATGTCTAAAAATCCAAACCAAACAAGTCTACATTTTTGAGACATTTCACAACATCAAGTAAGAGGGGACTAGAAGAGTTCTTGTAAAATTTTCATGTACATTCAATGTCATCTTCTATTAAAACAAAACTACTGGACAGATTTGAAATTAAATATTTCAGTGCTTGAAAATAAAAAGCTAGAAGTGAATTGGGGAAAAAATAATCCATTTTCTGACAGGCTTATTAAACATGTCTTCTTGTACCAACATAAGCTGTGTTTATGTTGGAATTCCATGTGGGATTGTAGTTACCAATGCTAGCTCAGATACAGATATTCCTACTTGCAGATTTATTTAGATGGGTATTCAAGCCCTATTTACAAGTAGAATAAATGTCTCAGAATCGTATCTACTTATTTAAACCTAAATGAGCCGCTGTCTAACATTACATGCATCAGTGTATTTTTCTTAGAAACTGTATAGATACATTATTCTGAAGCATGCAATTTATAAAATGTACAGCAAAAGTCTTCTACTTAACCAGAAAGACCTTTAGCTTTGTAAGAGGCATGTAAGAAAGTAGTTGAAATTGCCAGTAGTGCATAGGATGGATGAAAGGAATGAATTTACATCCAGTGATACCGCTGTTATTCTGAGTCAACTCCTGAATTTAAAGGAATAACAAGCCAAAATAATTTTAGAAGCACAAACCTTCAAAGCACCTGCAGTATATAACAGTTGACCATATGGATAACTGATATTCTTAAGTGTATTTGTCTCCAATCAGCACTTCCAAAGCAGTCAAAATAAAGAGATTTACTTAGAGCCGCAGTAAGCTCCAATGCAGAAGTATTCCAGTTAGCAGTCAATGCTCATTAGCTACCAAATAAAGGGTTTTCTTATTAGCATACTCCTTTATCTCATGGCAGCACTTCCCCACAGAACAAAGTAGTTCCATTGGGTCACATGGCTATCACACCTTTACTGGTTTAATACTTGAAATAGCTCATTTGGGGTCAGTTAGTTCTATGTAATTGTTCATTGTACCACATTAGAATATACTGTGACTGAAGGAGCAGTAACTGAAAAACTGGTAAGACTGAGCATTGTAGACAAAAAAATATAAAAGTAACAAAATATTCTATCTATAGTAAGGCTGTAATTCAGTTGAACAGTACTTCAGAAATTCAGGGTTTCAGAATTAGATGGAAGAATCTACAGAAATCATGCCAGAATTCTGTTCCCCTTTTGGGTGAAACTAGGTTCTTTTCAACATCTTGATCCACCCTAGCTGTGACTCTAATACTTTCAGGTACCAAAATGCTGGTTTAGCCCTAATGAAACAAACGTAATGGAAAAGACCAAGTTAAAGAAAAAAATATATATGTATATTTATAAAAAGTGGTGTCAGGCAGCCTCTGAGGCCTGCCTCTTTGTAATTCTGCTGAGTTGACTGTGTTAGGAATTTCATGGTCTATTATAGAAGTCCACCAGCGGTAGGGCAGTTTTGACTGCAGAAAGAAATGTTTGAAGAAATCAAGTTCTGTACAAATTGTGCAATCAAAGAGTGATTCATGCTATCTGATCCAAATAAGCCCTTACTTTTTGCAGATTTAATTTTGTCTTAGCTTGAAAACTAATTTGTGTCACTTGCCTTAATTCCTTGCTGTGAGGAAGGGCAGCAGAGCTGGAACACTTTTCCTTGGTTCTATTATTGAAGAGTAGACTGCGGGAATAAGTATGGGCAGCAAGTCATCCTACGATCTCTGTAATATGGGTGTAGTTTATAATGACAGATGAGATACACAAGAACTAATATTCTTTATGTAAATAGATCGGGGATAAATTATGTAACAAATTCTCACTAGATGGAATTTTACAGCAATGTAGTCTTCATATTTCTCTTTTTTTTTATAATGATGAGCAATTTGTGCTGAAAACAAAAGCAAGGAAAATATATGGGATGAATATTTAATCCTTTTTTTTTTCTAGAAAGAAGCAAATAGATCATAATTTATAACGTTATCCAAAATTATGTAAAGATTTAGAGGAGGCTGAATAATATGAAAACTTCTAAATGTCAAAATGAAAAAAATCCAAACCCTCAAACACTTTACTTCAGTTGAACTATTTTACAAATGTAACTAAACTAATTTTACAAATGCAGCTAACAGTATTTATTTAAGTTTTCAATCATCTTTTGTAGCTGTTTGTATACCATTCAAGATGAAACCTCTGTTCTTCTGCTTTATTTAACTGGTCTATTTAGGTTTTCTTAACCTATTTTTAGAAAATATGGTGAAAGAAATTTGTTCTTTTATAGTTCTTCTAAGGAGTTGTCAGTGGCCAAAGGCCAAAGGCTAGTTATGTGAACAAGAATTAAGAATAGCAATGTCATAGTACAAAGTCAGTCTTTTTATTTTTTCTAACTGACAGGATGCAGTCCAGTGACACAGTTCTACATGTAATTTCTACCTTAGCTACATATCTCCTGTTTGACCTCAATACATCAGAAAAGATAAGATGCTTTTCATCTATTTTTTAGCATCTTCAAATACTTGGTAGAAATAATGATAAACAATCAATGCCAATGTAGTTTCATATGAAAAGTATTTAGTCTCAATTCATTAAGCAAACTGTCTCTGTGGCCCATAGAGGTAGGCACTTCCAGAGGGAAATTCCTGCCATCCTAAAATACATGTCGAATTTGCTGAGATGAATAATTTTTTGGAACATTTTTTTCATCCCCTTTGGCTTAAGACATGCTCATATGACTAGCTTAGAATGCATGTCTAATATACAAAATGGCTAAAGACAAATGACATAAATCATATTTTCAATCAATTGTTTCTGTAAATTTTGACCCTTCTGTTTAAAAGGGATATGAGCTATGAGAGCTGTAAGAGAAGAGGAGCTTGGAGATTACTTTCCAAGTAGGCATTATTGCCTAAGGCAGATTGAAATCTAAATATAACTTTTAACATATACTGTTCTTAGCCTAGTCAGGACTGGTAGAAAGTACTGTAATACAAATAACAATATCAACTACTAGCCCTTATAAAGAAAACAAATTACAACAATTTATCTCTACAGATCTAAATGACAATATTTAGATCATATTTCCTTGGCAAACATTTAACTACTAGAGACTGCTTGGGAACACTAACAGTTTAAAAATCTATATCATTTAGGAACACCAATTTGCCAAAAACATAGCTAAAGATTTGCTGAGAAAAGTACTGAGGCAATTGAAATGAGAATTTCAAGATATGAGAGATGGTTAGAGCTCTAATTAAAGGGATAGCCAAGTTCTAGAGCTTGAACTGAAGTAGCAAAAGAACTAAAATACTAGTTCACTTAGTGAGACAAGACAATAACATGAAAATCTGACAACAACATGAAAATCTGACAACTCAGACAGCTATCCAAATTATCATACATACAAGCTACTCTGATTTTTACAAAATCACACACATACATTCAGATTATGAGCCTGCGAAGGATTCTTTGAGCATGAGAAAATATCAGGGCAAATAGAAAAATTTCAGGATAGGGAAAAATTAGCATCTTATGTCTGGAGAAAAATATATATGCAAACTACTGAACACCAGAGCAGAAGCAGAGAAGTTTGATGACTGAATATAAACTATAAAATCTATAAAGAGATCAGGAGGACTACAGAAAGTCCCTGGAGCCAGCAGGAACCACCAGCCCTAGAAGAAAAGCTTGATTTGTTTTTTTTTCTTTCCTCTTTGTAAACCTCTTACAGTGCACTATTTATTCTATTCAGAATCTTGCTGAATCTAACACTAGATTCCGTGCCAAACCAAGAAAGAACATTGCATCAAGGTCTGTTTTGGTTTCTGAATATTATTTCTAAAATATGGGGGGGAAGATGTAAGCAATATATTATGTATTTGTTAACCATGCATTTTTAACACATTACCCTTTAATCTAAAAATCCATTAGCTAAGACAGTGTTTGGGCAAACTTTCTTAACATTGCAGCAAATAAACACTTAGAAGGAGATTGGCTAAGCAAAAATAAGGATAATAAAAAACAAAAGGTTTTTTTAAATTACTGTTGCTTGTGTCATTAAATTTCATATTGTGCATGGAATCTAAATACATGACTTTGTTCTGCATGACAAGCAGAAGTGAGCATTCATACATTACTCAGCCACTTAATTAAGAGACTGGGATATTTGCAGTTAGCAGAAACTAATAAGGGAATCACATTTAAATTCAAATCACTCCTCAGGGTAGCTGTCTGCAACATAAGCAAAGCTTACTGGGTAGATGTTCCACCAAATGCTAAGCTAAAAGCTTAGTTTTACTGTATTTTTAGGAAAGAATAATTCCTTATTTTTAATAAAGGTGAGAGAGTAAAACAAAGGAATGTTTTGAATTTTTAATTTATGTTTTGTTTCAGCTATTTTTACATTCCAATATGTCAATTACTTTGTATAATAAAATAAGAATGTGGTTATGTCTTTACTTGCACAAAACAAAATCCATTCTATAACAAAATAGGTTCTACAAACCAGTCATCTGGGCTGAACCTTTAGATGATATTTCAGGACATTTTGTAGGAATAAGTTCCATTGCAGCCAACAAGAAACCACCCAAGAAGCCCCAAGGAAATGTCTAAAAATCCATGTATTGGTACATTGTGAGCAAAGTTGCAGTATCAAGAACTTATTAAATAAATGGAATTTACCTTACTATGAGTTTTCCTCTTTGTTACTCACCACTGAGCTGCTCATTTTGCATTTTATTAGGGGACTACAAAAACTCAGGGATTTTCAGATTTTTTTTTTCTATCATGAAGCAAAAGTAAAGTAGTAAAGATAGTGGTAATAAGGATGATTAAAATATCATTAGCCAGAAATATTGCCATTGATAATGTGCAGATGACCCTACCACCCTCTTCATACCATTGCCAGGGTCCTCACACCAGTTCTGACTCTATTTTTTTCCCTAGAGGACACCTGTTCAAAGGATCAATGGATATGAAATTTTAAGTGCAAAATATGCCCTTAAAAAAAGGACATAAATGTCCTTTCAAAATGCAGCTTGTTTATGACATTTCACAAATATATGTAATGATTTTACATTAATTTTTATCGTTATTTAAAAATATTAAGGTAGTAATTATTTCATGAAAAAAAAATCTGAATTCTAAAATTTCTGGCTGTTAATATGAAATATTAATATATAAAAACTCACAAGATAAATGTATTATTAATCACTTTTCTGCTTTAAAAGTTGCAAACAAAGCAAAAAAAGTCAACAATTTATTAGAAATAAATTCTTTTAAAACAGGAAAATAAATTACAACAATTAAAACAAATAAAAACCAAAAAACCCAAACAAACCAAAAAAACCACACCATAGCTCAATATCTCTAGTACAAATATTCCACATGAGAAAATTTCTCACATCACAAATGTATGCAACAGTAAATACTGAAAGTTTCCCACAATGCTGACCGTGTCTGTATCACAACAGACACATTCTTGCACAGGATGAAAGTATCTTTAAGGCAGCTCTGAATGAGTTCAGTAAAAAACTGGTACACTTCAGTCACAGAAAAGTAGTGCTTCTAGCCTGGCACTGAATCACTGCTGTAAGCCGGTTACTATTTCACTCCCTGCTGCCGGTCTACAAGGTACATGTTCCCTGTTGGTCACCTCATCCATACTTCAAGTAAGTATAACCAACAACATAAAATACCCTTTCTTCTTTGACCTTTCTACACTTCCACTAAGTTTGATTTGCTTTTTTTAACTCTCACTATGAAGTTATTTTCTCAATGCTCTTTCTACTGGTCTGGATTTCAGCAATTGAGACACATGGCATCTATTTTCAAGTATTACATTTAAAGTACTCAAATTAAAGGGGGGTCTTTTAAATGTTTTTTGAACTTCAATGCTGGTCATTTACAACTTTTAACAAATTTATTAGGCAATTGGGATCATATTGTTGTTTTGATACTTTGCTTTACCATATCATGCAATTTCCTCAAAAATTATATTAGCAGATTGTATTTTTATGTGGCTTTTTAAAAAATATATATCATCTATCTATCCATATATGTATACATATATATACACACATACATATATATGTGTATATGTGTATATAGATTAGATATATAGAGGTAGATGTAGATGTAGATGTAGATGTATATAGATATAGATATAGATGATATAGATATAGATAGATATACATAGATACATTCGACTCCTGACTCACAGTCTCCTGGAATTCTCTAGTGCCATACAGGAATTGTATGACATTTTCAAATATTGAATCTTTAATTCTCATATTTTTGGTGTTGCCTGTGCTAGGGTATGCAGCTACGTAGTGAAATGGAACAATGCAGAAAAATGAGCACTAAGTGTTAACTGAGTCTGCTCCAAAATTAGTAGTCGTTTGATTGCATCAGCATGATTATGTGCACTCAACATTTATGAGTGGCCTGACAAATGTAACAACACCCCAGCATTAAGCTGTTGCTTTCAGATCTGAGCTTCCATGACCATGTTAGAGCGCCCTTGAGTGCTCTTCTATAAAGTATTGGTTGGAACCAGAGATTTCTCTATCCTATTAAAATGCGCAGTGCAAGAAAGCCTTCAAAGGATAGGGTTGTATTTTTGTTCTTCCTTTGCTGGCAAAGAAACAGAGGAAGAGAGAAAAAAAAAGTTTAAAATGCCTTAGGAATCACTCTTTTTCAGTCTTACACTTCTACCACCTTTGTTTGTCTAATAATGTTTGATGACACTGAAATCAACAATAGAACTCTGATCATGTGCAAATTTGACTCAGAGCAAAGCTTAGAAGAACTACTTCAAATTCCAACATTTCTTAAACCACTGTTCTCCTATATCATAACCTGAAGAGGTTAACAAGTCTGAAGTCAATTAAGGAAAAACTGTTCTAGTAAAATTATCTTGTCAGTAACTTAGGATACATTCTGTAATCTACTAACCTTGCCAAAACTATGTAAGTAAACTATGAGTTTAGCTCTATGAATTCTGTAAATCAGGTTTATTTTCCACCATTTAGTTTTTCTGTAACAACACACAAAACACATCATAATACATTTGAAAAGTCTTGAAGTGCAGTCTTGAAGCAGATTTTCACATATAATGCCAAATACAGCCCAAACCACAAAAGATCCTGACTGCTTGCACTTCTTCACTTTCTTTCTTTGGGTCTCCTTCTACTTCAAAAGAAGCTGAGAATATGCATCACATTATAGCCCAATGAAACAAATAATCCTCAAGGTATGAATAGACATTGGCTGATGTTTTTCTTTCTTAGTGCTAAGTATTTTCAACCCTTTCTGACACTTGTCTTTTTTTTTCTCTAGTGCAATATAAAAATGAGAAAAGCAAGAAGAGTTAGCTGTTTGAGAAAGGAACTCTATCACCTGGCAAAGGAAAGAAAAGTAAGAGAAAAGGCAGAGGGAATCTGCCTTCTCATTTTCAGGATTAAAGGAGCAGTATCAGGAGCATTATAGAAGGTACAACTGAGAAGAGAAAACTGCTTTACTACTTTTTAACTGATTCATTTTATTTGGAAGATCATAAAATGATATGGAAGAAGTGTGAAGATTTCAGAAATAATTAGACAAAGGTGTATAATTCTTGTCACTAGCTGTGAGGTTCAGCCTTGACCACGATCTTTTCACAGGAAAACTGGTATGTACATGGATATTGTATTTTCACTGGTGTGTAAAAATAGAAGTTCATTATATGAAGACACTTATTTTCTTCCATAGCACTGTATTACTGTGGAAAGAATACAGCTTGAAAATACTACTCATCAAGCAGTAGAAAGCAGTCACAGAACACAAAGTTGGGTATGCAGCATGAGCAATTAGTAACAGTTTGCATGCCTGTCTCTATCCAGAGAACACTCAACCAGTCTTCAGACCCTACAGAATAAAACATCTGGTTTACTGTTTGCTCCTAAATGCCTCCTTGGGGAATGAAGGAATAGAGGGAGAATCCCCGCAGCTCTTCCCCAGTATGTTGTTTAGTACAATACAACTTATTTTCAGCTGCAATCCTCCTCAGGCAGCAGAAATGAGCTTTGTTTTGCTTACCTGGGAAACACCAGGGTAAAAAACCCATGAGATGTACACCAGCCCTTTAGCGGAGCACAACCAGTTATAGGCAGAGTTAATATGTATCCTTACCTTTAAAAATGCTTAAACTTTAGATAGATACTGCTAAATAAGAAGCATATTTGCACAGATAAAACCAATTAGCATATAATAAATTACTTAGTTCATCTGCATCTAAGTTGGTTCTATACACCAGTTTACCTCACACAGAAAAAAACCCCAACCAAGCAACATGTCCATTAAGATAGAGTCTGGCACTTCTTCATGAGTTTTTTAAGTTTCTAGAATTTTTTTCTGTGTATCCAAGGTAATGGACGTACATTTCTCAAGAAATGCATTTCTTTTTCACATGGACTGGGACAAACCCCAAGAGCAGAGAGCAGGCCTGATGAGGATGGGCAGAGAGCAGGCCTGATGCGAATGACTTGCAGGGGGTGTTGGTTGAAGAGAAGTTCAACCTGAGCCATCAATGTGCACTTGCAGCCCAAAAAGTCAACCACGTTAGGGATTGCATTGAAAGAGTCATGGCCAGCAGATCACATGAGGCTAGAGATGGCCAAAGCCCAACTAGAATTTAATCTGGCTACTGTCATAAAAAACAACAAAAGCTGTTTATTCAATGGTACTGAGAGTGCTGGCAAAAGGGCTCAACAAGACACTTTCAATCATTTACTAGCAGGTCTGGCTAACTGGAGATGTCTCAGCTGACTACAGGTTAGCTAATATGATGAACATAGTGATGCTAAGTTAACAGTTGTACTTGATGATTTTAAAGTTCTTCTTCAACAATAAATATTCTCTGATTCTATGATTGCGTATATGGTACTCAAGATAATCTGCTTCATGACCTTCCCTGGCACCAAGGTCAGGCTGGCAGACCTCCAGTTCCCTGGGTTCTTCTTGCAGCCTTTCTTGTAGGTGGCTATCACATTTGCTAACTTTCAGTCAATTGGGTCCATCATGCCTCCTTGCTATCCAGAACACTCTCCTGAGGCTCCTTTTAGAACAGAAGGAATATTTCTAAGTACTTTTAATTGTGGCTTTTACTATATCCATAGGGGGAAAAAAAATCAAGAAAAGCTCTACTGTGAATGTGCATTTTACATGATCAGCCTCTTTTAATAAAATTTGCAATGTTTTCTTCCCAATCATTAGTTAATCTTTTGCATCTACACGTAGCCTCCATACTGTATTTTGTCAAACAAACATAAAATGATTTCAAAATAAGGTTAATTAAAATATCTGAAAACCTGTGTTATGTATTCTTGTGTAAAAAGACATAACTCTTAACAAATAACATTTTGACCTTGGTATTAAATTAATGGCCTACTCAGGTGTTCTATCACACTTTTCTGTACACAGCTCTCAGAGGGCATGAATAGTATTTTCTTCATTTGCAGGCAGAACAACTGGCAGGTGTCTACCAGGTAAACCTGAAGATTCAGTACTTATATTTCTGAGTTTGCCCACATGGGTCTACAGTGACATATGGTAGTAGGATGATTCTGTTTATCTCACAGAACACTACCAGCAAGGTGCTGAGCATAGGTCACTTATGGGTAAAGGATGTAATTACAACCATGAATTCCATTAAGAAAACTCTCATGTATAAACTTAAGCCTAAAATTAAATGTATGTGGACCTGGAAATTGATATCTGTGTTTTATTTTATTCAGAAGACCAGCAAAAAATGAATGTACTTCTGAGATGCCAGAGAAGGTCTTGGAACAGATTTTAATGGTGTATTGATTCTCTGTGTGGGAGGAAATTCAAAATGTACAGTTCTCAGATCTAGATAAAAACCTTTGCAATAAGTGTATGTCACCATTAAAAAAATCAGTTTATTACCCAGTTCCTTCTTGGTTATTTCAAATTTTACTCTTTCATTATTTTTTAACAAGTAATAAAAAAGTCCCTTTATTCTGGAAAGTAGAAGGCAGCTTCAACATTATCAAATCAAAAGACATAAGTGTACAGATGCATTCCATATGTATTTATATCTGCCTTTAAGTTTCATTTATTGGAATTAATTAATAAAATTAATATTTTTAATGTTTCTTCATGTCTTTCTGCTGCATCACTTTGATTTTATAAACCTTTTTGCATTCATAATTTCTAAATCAGCCACTGTATAAAGAGTTGCATTAAAGATATGTTAAATAATTGTAATCAAACTCAGTGCCATGGTATTTTTAGGATTATATTCCATTCATTTAAGACCTCTTCAATGGAAAATGTTTCCTTAGAAAAAGTTTTCTTCCTTTCTAAATAATTAGTAGTGGTCAAAAAAATAAGTGATTTTTCAAGTCCAGTCAAGCATGAGGAAAATTTTCCTCCTAAAACTGAATAACTAGTTGTCACAGAACTTAATATGATTTTCTATCATACACATTTAAGGACAGTATTTGGTCCTTGTTGAGCATAAGCATGTCATGTAAGTTCTGCCACTGTAGTATACATCTAATCTGCAATATCCCAGCTGTTTCAGTGGTGTCTGTCTCAGTTAAAGCTTTACAGTTGTGACAAATTATATGGTGGTTTAGCAAAGGGGATAAAACATCCACAAGGAATTTGTCTGTCATGAGAACTAGATCAGAAGTAGCTCACCTTTTCTTCACTGTGCTTTTCTTTTTAACTGGTGTTAAAATTCATTGCACTCTCTGTAGCATTACCACTACAAATCAGAGAAGATTTTGCCTGAGAGAAAAGTCAGAAGAGGGTGGTTTTCTGCAATGGTCCTTTTTAAATCAGGAAGTGAGAAAAATCTGTTCCAAATCTTATGTTTTAAAGCAATAACAATAAATGAGATGGGGGATGTAATGACAATTGACATCGAGAAGGCTAAGAAACTCAACAATTTTGCCTCAATTTTTCTTCACACATATATTTAGGCCCCAGATCTCAGGGTAGGGATTTGGGAAATAAAGTCAAATCATCACAGGACTCGAGGCCACCCAAGGACCCTGAACACAAACAAGTCTGTGAGACCTGATGAGATCCATCTCAGTGTCTTTCTTCCCACTTCAGGGCTGACAAAAAATTAAATCAAGTTATTAACAGCATTGTCTGAATGCCTCTTAAACCCTGACAAATATGCCTGTCCATGGCAGGTGGGTTTGACTAGAAGACCTTAAAAGGTCATTTCTAAATCAAACCATTCTATGAGTGTATGATTCAATAACTTTATTAATTTCTAAGTTAACAGAGTTAAAGAAACAGACAAGAAACTCTTCAGTAGTGAGTTGCTCTGAGGTTTTGTTTAAATAATCTCTTGCAAGACAACCTTTCTTTTCAAATGAAAGTTGAGGACATTTTTAGGTCAGGGAAATGAGGCTTTTCACAATAAAAATATGAAATAAAATATTGCCCTTCTTGTTGCCAGTCAGAGAAAGTTCACCACAGTTGACTGCCGTCTGAATTGTGTTATGGCTAGAATATCAGTGTATTGAGCACACATCACAGCAACAGAATAGCTAAACTTTCAAAAGCATAACGTATCCAAAGCATAACAGATGTAAATATTAACTGAGCGTCTGTATATCTTTATGGGGAAAAGGATAGATTCTCTGCTCTTTAGATGTTCAGTTTCTAAGATGATGCAGACTGAAAGTCTTTACTACTTTAGTATTCTTTCATAGTTCATGTGAAAACAGGTAATGGGTTGTATTCCAGGCCAGCTACAATACACTGACACAAATTACACCAATACTGTCTTCTGCTAAAAAAGTCTCAAAAATAAGAGTATGCAGACACTATTTTACTTTCATGATAAGCTTCAGACACACCAGTAATTAAATGGAGAGAAGTTTAGACTTCAATTATTTATTTTAAATCTATACTGTCTATACATGAAAATACTTCAGCCTCCAGGATAGTTTCTGGCCAGAAACTATCACCTCAAAAGCTAAATCAGAACGTGTAGCAAAACCTTCATCTTCATGTAGATATTGTCAGTACATGATTTATTACAGAACTAGTCACAGAGGACTTTCTAGCAGCTATAATCTCCATAAAACCAGATGAGCAAGTCCTTTTTTAAAACAAGTGAGCACTGCCTGATAAATTAGTCTGCCATGGACTGAGGAAGTAGTTTGCACACAAAATACAAAAATTTTCATCCATTATAGATGTTAGAGGTTATAACAGGCATTACCAAGATTTACAAATAAGTTTTTATTTTCTTGCAGTAGGATCTTTATAGAAATAACGGTCCTTATCCTAATAAATCAATTGTGTATTGTAAAGATAGGTCCACATAGTGGATACCCTATATATGCATTCACATCCAATACCATTCTAAGTACTTGTATAACCTCTGTGAATATAGTGCATAAAGGCTTCTTTTTTATGGCAAACATTAACATTGCATTTATTGCATTAGACTGCATCTGAAAACAGTTCTGGAGCATGTTCCGTACCACAGACTATGTCTTCAGTTACTTCTTTAAATGAAAGTGATCTATCAATATGCAGGTGATTCAAAACTCTGCAGCAAGAATGGTATAGTAACGTATACAGACTTTTTTTGTTAATGCTAGTCTGCGTCATCACAAGATTTGATGCACTGCAAAGCCAAGCACATCTGAATAGGGCCCTACAGTTCTTATGTCACAGGCACTTTTTCTCCTACAGATGACTGATATACTTCTCACTATTGCAACAGAAGAAGCAAATCTTTCAATATAGCCTCCTAATTAATTTTGCATATAGTAAATACATGCAGGCATTATATAGGAGAGATTCTTTTAGTTTTAACACAACTAAACTTAATTAGCTTTCTCGCATGAGAAGCTGACCACTTAATTTCACCAGCTCATTCAGGCAAACAACCCCCATAGGTTTACATCCGCTTACTTCTCAGGCTTCTTCTGTCTAGCAAACTTGAATTCAGCCTCTATATTTGGCATTAAGTATAAGACTTCCTGAAGATACTTAGAGTATACCTCATCAATGTGTATCAGTATCTAAAAGGAGAATGTCAAAAAGACAGGGCCAGGTTCAGCAGAGTCCAGCTTTTCAATAATGAGGGAAAGGACTATGTATATTGTGTGTGTGTGTGTGTGTGGCTCAACTTCGCGAACGAAGATTTAGGAAGGGCTGTCCCCCACGTGGGTGTGTCCTTCCAGCCTGCGCAGTGGATTTTTTTTTATTTTATTTATGTATATTAGTACTTCATGGAAGTGCATAGTTTGTAATTTAAGCTGGAAATTGTTTCCATTACAGTGAACAAAATTAGAAAGTGCCACTGACAGCTGAAGCATAAAATCCCATAAATTTGTCATGAGTTTTAATTTCTGTGAGAATTTGCACTAAGCAGAAAAACAATATATTGTTTAAACAAGCATTTCTTACCCTTCTGAATCAGCATCACATAACTCCACATTATCTTTTATGTAGTCAATCTTGTCTGAAGCCCCTTGAAACTGAATTTGCCTTTATGTTCTTGAAGCTGAAGAGACTGTATATTTTGGTGGTTTCCCAGCGGTTTTTGCAGTTAAGGGGGTCCCCAGCTGCAGTATTCCTTGTTACAACTACTTAGAATTTGATTTTAAAAAGCAAATAAACAAACAAAGCAAAACAAAAACCTAACATGAAATACTAAAGGCCCTTTCCTTATGTGAAAACAAAGGAAAAATCATTACTCTTGTTTTACTCATCAATACATTGCTACAGAATATTTAATGTAATGTGAGAATTGTGGAGATTGATTTGCAATTTCCTTCACAGTGGCTCCTATGGGGCTGTGTTTTGAATTTGTGTTGAAAACAGTGTTGATAATACAGGGGTGGTTTTCTTATTGCTGAGCAGGTCTTGCATAACATCAAGGCCTTTTCTGCTCCTTGTACCATCCTGCCAGCAAGGAGGCTGGGGCTGCAGAAGTTGGGAGAAGACACAGCCTGGGCAGCTGACCCCAACTGACCACACAGATAGCCCACACCAGATGGTGTCACACTCAACATATAAAGCTAGGGGAAGAAGGAAGAAGAAGAGTGGGGGATGAGCACAGTGCCAGGGAAGTGAGACAGGACATTCACAGTGATGGTCCTTGTCTTAAGTAACCGTTACATGGGTTAGAGCCCTGCAGTCCTGAAGATGGCTGAGCACCTGCCTGCCCATGTGAAGTGGTGAATGACTGGTTTTACTTTGCTTGCATGCACAGCTTTTGCTCTACCTATTAAACTGTCTTCATCCCAACCCACTTTCTCTCACTTTTACTGTTTCAATTCTCTTCCCATTCTAGCCAGGGGAGGGATTGAGTGAATGGCTATGTGGTGCTTAGTTTTCAGCTGGGCTTTAACCATGACACCACACTTTTCCATTTCTACCAAATTATAGAATGCAATCTGTCAAACTATAGCAGACTTCTAAATTCTATTTATATTTGTTTCTTATTGCCACACTCTTTGTAATAGTTTATAAATAATTATTTTAATTTATAAAATGTATGACAATTTCTACCTGGTCCATTCTTAAAAGTTTTTATTGTCCTAGGGTCAGAGGATTCAAAAAATGGTGGCATATACAGAATATTTGGCATGGAGAGGTGAAGATAAACTAAATAACAGAAAATTCAGGAGTAAAGAGAACTGAAGTATTTCATAATGTGATGTTTTATTTTTCAGAAATTAGTTGCAGACAGGACATACATTGTTTGTGTCTTCGATAATGCTTGAAATTTAGTATGGAGTCCAGTCTAGCATATTGTTTGTACCAGTAGCTGGTGAGGATGTTCTCCTCCAGAATATCTTTTTTTAGTTACTATAAAAGAATTAGAAATTTCTTTCTGCTGATACTCAGTTTATTAAGTATGCCGCTTGCCCAAACTGCAATCCTTGAAAACCTGTTACTAAATTCGTATTGATCATCACAGCAACACAACATTGAGTTAGTAGATTTTCCCACAGACTTCTAGAAAACTTGGATCAAACCTTTAAGGAACTATCTTAATAATTACCAGAAGCAGCTTTCATGATTACTTATCAAGCTATGTTACACTGGTCAGAATTTTACTTTCTTAAAAAAAAAAAATAAATGGCTTTCTTCTGTTTTTTTGAAGCAAATAGACATCAAGAAGTTTGTAATTTGGTACTGCTTTTCACTGAATTAACGTGCATAGTAATTAAGTATAAATGTAAAATAAAAAAATGAGAATGTTTATTATGACTAATTCTTTCCTGAAATTACTTCACACATCATTATAACTTTCTTTCACTGAAAAATGTAACTACCAAATATTTTCAATTCTTCATCTTTCTATTCTCTGTGAGGATATAAACAAGTCACAATTTCTTCTTAAAACAGTTATTTGCAATGTTTCACTTTTGCCACGGCACTTGTTTCTTTCCTTGTTTTTTGTTTCTTGTTTTTTGGTTTGTTGGTTTTGGGTTTTTCTTTTTTTCTCTTACAGCTACAATTCCTCTTAATGAAATTGAAGGAATACAGTAAGTTATTTCAGGGCGTGAAAACTTGCAAAGGACCTTATTGATTAAGAAAACAAATAAAAAAAGGTAGTATGTTGATAATATTTTCAAATTTTCAATATTATGCAACTTATTAACTGTAATAAAACTACCCTTGACAGGGAGCAATAGAGATTTTCATATTTCTTCCCATGAGATTGCTTAGCATACCTTGTACATTTTAATAAAGAAAATGTTAATTACGCAGATGAAAATACATGACATTGGATCATTTTTTATGATGTAATAAAATCCATAAGTAAAAGCAAAGCCCAATGACATGGATGCATTGATTTCTAGAAAGTCTTACAAAATGGATTTGGAACAAAAATCTCCAAATAAGGGATTAGATAGTTGGGGGGGGGGGGCGGTGAGGGGGTGAGGGGGTGGGGTGTCTGTGTGTTATTGTTGGGGTTTATGTGTTTGTTCTTTTTTTTTTTCCAGGAAAAAACTCAGTGCCAAAAGTAGAGCTTAGAAAATAATTTATCAACATTTATAAAAATATTTTCTATCTCTCATATAATGATGGCTCATTTCTGTTATTTTCCAACTATTTCTCTTAGAAAGTATATCCTTATTAATTAAATAATAATATCTTTTCAGCTTTTCTCCTGTAAATTTTTTTTAATTCCCTGATATACCTCATGCTTTTTTTAGAAAAATAACTCTTCAATGTGAAGAATATTCCTGTTCTTCAATGTAAATAATGTCAATATAGCTGAAATAAATATTTTGAAATTCAATGGGCTTGACTAGCTGTGTATTAATTCTTGTATTAATTCAATTTTCAGGTCAAATAAATTGGTTCTGTTACACAGACCTTCACAATGGTACTTTTTCTGAAATCCATAAATCGACCTATATATATATTTATATTTATATTTATATTTATATTATTTATATTTGTATTTATATATATAAAAAGAGAGAGAGAGATCTATAGGTTAGATATAGCCATAGTAGATTAGATATAGATATATACCACTTTAAGGGTGATTAACAGAAACTGGTTCTATTAATCTCCTTAAATTTAATAATGGATTAGAAAACCGGGAAGAAAATAAAAATTACTAAAATAAAAAGTATGCAAAATATTGCATACTAGATAGTGTGGTTTAGTAAAATAATCAGATGTTTCCTTTTCTTTTAATTTTTACTGTTACAGCCCTTCGTATTTTACTGATTTTTTCATCTGGGCACACATACATTCAGGGTTTGCATATTCCTGAGAAATATAGGACTGAGTAAAAGGGATTTAGGATTTTATTTACTTAAGACTTTTCTAGCACATAGTCTTGCAAACTCCACTCACCCTCTAAAACACAAACTGCTTTAACCCTATTTCATGAAATAAAGAAATGCCAATCTCTTTGCTGATATCTGAAGCACAATAGAATTCCTTTAGCTCTCAGTCATTTAGAAAGGTCTTAGACCAATATTTCTGTTTTCCTCTTTTTCTCTTTGCAATGCACAATAACTATCTCACTACATAAATTTCAGTGATCTTCAGAATCATTTGGGGTTTGATTTGTGGTGTTGAAAAACACCAGAAGAGCTGGCCCCTTATCCTTTGTCTCACCACTATGGTCAATAAAGCTTTTATGTAAAAAGGACAAAATGTCTTCAGTCTCAAAACATGTTTATACTGTTAGCAGTAAAAACTAAGGGCATGTAAGCCAGATTCCACTGCCTCACATATTAGCAGAAAAATGATCAGATTTTAGTGGCAATGACAGCATAAGTTATTACGTGTTTTCATTTTTAGGAATGTGTTTGACCAAAGGTTAATCAAGAGTGGTTTAAAGAAGTGCATAGAGCATAATTGTAAGGTCCACACACCTAATCTTAAAAGTTTCTAAATTTTGTACAGATGGCCTGATGCAAAGCCCAATGAAAGACATTTGGAAAGATTTTCTGTTCCCAATTCTGGATTCAGCAATGGTTGGTGAAAGCTGATGGACTAACTTTGCTTTTCCACTTCATCAATTAAGCCCTTATGATTAGGTTGAAATAATGATTTTGCACCAATTCTTGATATAAATCAACCAGCATGTAGTGAGAGCACTGAGTTGTTCTCTTGCTGTTTTTGTGTGCAATAACAGTATATGCTCACAGAAAATGCATAAGTACTAACTAATAATGCCTGATGGAAACCTAGTCTTGTACTGAAAACAATGTTTGCTCTTAACCTGAGCTTGGTCAAGAATGAATGCGTGTTAAAAAGACTTGCATTTCTGGATATTTCCAGATTTGTACATCTAATTATATGATCCCAAAAAACAGAAGTTCTTTGTGTTTGGGATATAATGACATAGCTGCTCCTAAGGTAATGTAACTACAATATTTTTACATTTTTACATCACAAAGAGGGACTCCACAATACAAATAATAAAAATAGTCAATAATTTACTATGACCTAAGTGAAAAAGAATACTGTTTTAAAATTATTCATTTATTTAAACTTTAGCATAAATTTGGAAGTGTTTCTTGTCTATTTCCCCTTGCGCCTCAGAGCTGTGAGTTTTAACCAGTAGTATTACTGCTGTAGTATTCTTGAAACTGATTTGGGATTTATGACCTCAGAGTCCTATTGTTGACTTTCAACACCAACAGCTCCAGAACAACCATATCATAAGCGTGTGATATTGCTTTTTCCACTGTCTATGGTTGCCAGGAATTCCTACAATATATGTTACTTTATAGTTTGCTACATTTTCTTCCACTGTTAACAGTAGTTATTTATTTCTGTACACAGACTCAGTACTTGTATTTTTATTTCAGCATGTAAGATTTACAGAGACCCAGAGATCTCTGCTAAAATTTAGTAAATATTTTAGTTACTTTAGTCATGGATTCCTTGCAAATAAATGGACTGAATAGCTGTCAAATCTGATTTATCCTCTTATCTTGATTTCAAAGTATTATTCCTATTTTATAGCTGAGGCAGATAAAGGAGCTAACCAGTGTTGGGATATTTTCAAAAAACTCTTCTGAAAGGACAAGGCCAGTTCATCCTCATTAAAGGTAAGGGAAGTGGACTTCTGTGAGAAATTATGGAGCTCAGGGGACATCTCAGAAGACTGGAACAAGGTTAATAACCTTGCCATCTGCAAGGTGGGTTTAAAGAAGGATCCAGGAAATTAAAAGCCCGTTACTTGTAACTGGGAAAGTTACAAACCAAATTGTTCTGGAGGCTGGCAAAAGTCAGGTGAAGCATGTGATATGAAAATCCCAGCATAGATTCACCAAGAGAAAATGATGTTTGACAAACCTGGTCACCTCCCTCAACAAAGTAACCTGCCTGCTTGATGGGAGAGAGAGTGGTGGACATTGTCTACCTTTTGCTATGGTTTCCCACAGCCTCCATCTGGAAAAACATAGGTGTTATGATCTAGATAGGTGGTCTGTGTGATAGATGGAGAACTGGTTGACAGGCAGCACCAAGAACAGGGTGATGAATATCTCCTTTTCAAACTAGCAACCTGTCACAAGTGGGGTCCTCAGGAATTGATATTGAGGTCAACGCTGTTTAATATATTAATAAGTGATCTGGATGATGGGATCAAGTGTTCTCTAATGACTTTTACTGTTAATACCAAATTGAGTGGGGAAGTGGAAAATTTATAAACTTTTCTCCTTCAAAAATTTTATAATCTTTAAATATGGAATATCTATAGTGAAATGAAAGATTGTATTCTTTAGCAATGGAGAAATATGATCATTGAGAATAGAAACACAGCACATATATAACAAATTTCAAACTTCTTGGAACCTAAATAGAGTTGACAGTAGCATGTTTCAGTTTTCTGCTCTGCAAACATGGCATAGATCCAGAAATCTACTCAATTTGTCTTTCAGAAACTAATAGCTTTAGATTTCCCAAGTTACAGACAGAGAGCTCTCTCACATGTTAGCATGTGTTTCAGAATATCTCTGAAGCAACCTTAATCACACATTGCCTGAAGTCCTTCTGTGTTAGTGTCCTATCTGTATTTTTTCCCTTCCAAAGAGTGGCTGATTAAATGTCAATAGGTTGGGAACATCTCTAGCAAGGTGAATCTTTCTATAGTCATGGTATAACAGGTCTGTGAAAATTGTCCAGCTTACAATACTGTGCATTAAATTGTTCAGAATGCATTTCAAGGAACATTCAAAGAAGGAATGAGAGAAGCTTTAAATGTGTGCCCCCATTAGTGTCTCATATAGGTATATATCTTCTTTTCATTGAAAGATACATCACTCAAAAGAGTGATTTCAAAGCTGCAAGACAAGCTTGTCTCCTTCGTCTTTTGTCTGACCTTCTGAGTTCTGACCTGGGCCATAGGAGTCTTGGGCCACAAAGGCAACTTATAGAAAGTCCTCACACCATTTGCCTTGAACTGTGCTAGCCATGCAACTCAGGTATACTTATCAACACTAAAATTAGGACTATAATAGGGACATTGTACGTGCTTCCAGAAGAAGATTCTGCAGCAGTCCAAATGATAACCTTGGAAATACAATAAAATTAGAAGGAAGAATTAGAAGGAGGAACTCTAACCTCCTCTCAGCACTTTCCTTCACTTTGACATAATTCAGTCTTCCTGCACCACAGAAGATACTGCAGTGTACTCTTGAACATTGTATACTCTTTATTAGTATAGTAACCATATTTCAAGTTCCCTTCTTGAATCAGCTGCCAAAACAAAAGAAAAATAATGTTCTGTTCACAAATTTGACTCATAGAAACTGTATTCTGTCAGTCAACATGTGAAAGGAGATTCTGTAGTCTTGTTAGCACAAATAGATAAAAAAAATCATAACTCTAATACTCTGACATGATAACATTAACCTAAAAGGCCAGAGGAGTTTTTAGCAGGACTTTCAGATCACCTAAGTTTCATGATACATTGAAACTTTAGTATTAAATGTGTGACAGTGTATATTTCCTATCACTTTTCTGTTCTGCTCAGAATTCCCTAGTTGTCTTCCTATAAACTCTCATATATACTTCAACTTTGCTACTGTATTGACTGTCACAGGTTGTCACAAGCCCCTGCACTTCTGATCCTCCTACAATGAGCTCTCCTGATGTATTTCTCTTCTTACTTTTTAGCTATCTTACACTTTTCATCAGAAGTGTACAATGAGCACTAATTTGTGTAACTAACATTATTATATCTATCTACACGGAATATAGCTGACTGCTAATGAGTGCTGTTGCCATAGTTTTCATACAACCGCAGTAAAAAAAATGTCTGTTTAAATAAGCAGAATAAGTTCATTTTTGGAGAAAGATTTTTTATTTTGTGTCCTGCTTTTTGTAAATCTGTATGGAAATGGGGAATAAAACAAGGCAATGACTACCAGCGTACCGTATGAAATAGTATACTAACTTTGATCTCACTCATAAGCTTATGCTAATGTAACTAAGACTAAAATACTGCTGAGCTTGAAACGATAAGGTCTCTTTTTGAATGAAAAATGTAAAAATGTGTCCAGAATACATCTTTGCTAACTGTTAAATTTTATTGTAAGCTTGCAATACTTAGCTTTTTTTGAAGAAAAGGTACAAGTCTTTACTGAATAAAAGATAGGTTTTCAGTCTTCATGGCAACAAAATAAAAATATGTGTTCCATGTGTACCAGTGTAGAAAAGCAGCCCTGAACAAAAGCCAGTAGCAGTAACCACTTTCATTATCAGCCTTCAAATTTTTTCAAGAAATATGGAATCTTAAATATCAAAGTATCGACACTGAAAGCCCTGCAAAGATCTACACAAAATGAATCTAAGCTGAAAGAAATTTTAATGGACAACAATATAAAGTGTGAGAACACATGAATTAACACAAAAATCTATTGTTTCAGTATTTAGTTGTCTCCATGGGCATGAATGATACTCCTTCCCAAGTTCTAATAGTGTGATTACAATCTATCAAGAACACAGCTGGTTCAGTGGTGGCTGTTGGATTAGACATCCCAGCTCCCACTCTCAGCATCGCTCCTGGAAAGATGACAGGACTCCAAGAAGCAGTGGAACAAAACCCTTTATTAAGGCGAAACGCCTTCTTTTATAGGGTTAGGGATGGAATTCTCTGGAAATATGGGTGGGACCTGGACTCCCATTGGTGGAGAACAGGATTGAAAAATGTACCAATAACAGGCACAGGGATTCAACAACTGACCAATAGGGAATCGTGTAAACACACCAATAATAAGGGCAGGGATTCAACAACTGACCAATATGAGATCACGTTCAACAGCCAATCAGAACTCGAGACTCTGAAAGAGGTGGGAAGGCAGCCCTGAGGGGCGAGTGGAACAAAAACCTGGGTAGGATTTCTAAAGGATAAACGAACAACTAGAACACTCTTTGAATAACAATTACCAAACAGGAGAAAACATACATAATGCAGAAAACATTCATTAAAAGTCCATTAGAGTCCCTTAAACAGTCACAGTACTGCATTGATCTTCTTCAGGGGCAGCTGGTTCAATTTGGTCCTTGTCACTATAAATCCATTACCGGTAAAACCTCTTCCACTGATTGTAGGATTGCCCTTCTCCTACAGCTCTGTAAGTGTTGTATTAAACAAAGGTATGAATTTTTAAAATCTGATGAAAAAGATCCAAGCTCTTTTGTATTTAGAAGTTAAAAAACTCTACTATATAAACAGACTAAATAAAATTCCATAAACAGGTTAAACAAACTAAAAGCAAATAAAAGTTTCTTTAGTACCACTATTGATAAACCTATTTAAAAGACCCCAATGCCTGTGGCAACAAATGCACACATAAAGACCATAGGAAGAAACACTGTTTTTTTTCTGATTATTCATTCAATTTATGTTACCATCCAGCAGTTGCTAACATTAAATCAGAAAAACATTTTCTTTATCTATAAACATGCAAAACAGAAGGGAAAAAATTATCACATAAAACTAAAATTACTAAGATATCTTACCAAAAATAAATGTATTCTGTCTTTTTTGTTTAGTATTCCTAGTCAAAGAAGTTCATCAAATTTTTTCTTAGTTCAAAACAATTCCTCTGCCACTGACTTTACATCAACTAAGAGTCCCTTTAAAATATGTTATACATGCATCTATCTATCTATCTATCTATCTATCTATCTATCTATCTATCTATCTATCTATCTATCTATCTATCTATCTATCTCTGTTTGTGCTGTTTCTTTTTCGACAGTTATTAAAATACTGCAGGTTTATACCTGCTAATGTTCACATAAAGACAACTTTGGGATCCACCACTCAGGGGGTCCTGTAAGTTAGCATCAGAATCTTAGTCCAGAAGATTTCATACAGACCAGATAAAACTGACTCCTCACACATGAAACTTGTTGGTTGTCAAATAAAAAAAAAAATCTGATTTTTATTTCATTTATATTTGATTTCATGCAGATATGTCAATAGCAGCAGCAGATTTGGGGCTTAGGTTTTCAATCATAGTGTTCATTAATCTGGCTAACATATATTTTGGACCAAACTTTTAAATACTTAGACTACATGACCAAGAAAGAATTTTATCCAGCTCATTGACAAATTCTTTCCTTCTTTTTATATCTTTAGTTCTCTGCCTTTTCATTTTTTCCATCTGCTTTGGATTGTACCGAATTTTATGTCCTTTTTCTTCAAGCTCCTCCTTCTGAAACCCTACAGCTAGGTAGAAATCTTCCTTCTTTTTCTTTTTTCACTATGATGGATAGTATAATTTATATGATGTTATTTTTCAATCCATCATACCAATATGTAAATTTCTAAGACATGTTTATAGGTTCAAGCCAAAAATATGATCCAAAAGAAAAAACAAAGACCCAGGAATATCTATTATATCTTTATTTTAATCTCAAGCATTTTAAGAATATAGAATGCATTCTGTAAGGCTTGATATTCATATTTTAAAGATTGTAGTTAGTAGTGTTGCTTTAACCTCTATCTTGAAATCTGTATAGAACAATAAAATAATCATTTTTGAAATCTGAAAAATATGTTTATTTCACATTTAGGATGGTATCCTCATTTCATTAATAAAATCCCAGGTATAGGGGAAACCTGCTGATGCAAATTATGTAGCTGACAGCTAAGATGTGGTGTGAAGTGGTCTGAAAGATCTCATCCAGGTCCCATGAAGGAATTCATGAGTGAGCTGTTGGTGGAATAGGCTAATGAAAATTGATCCAGTGCTTCTGGACAGTGTATTAATTAAACAAAAAATAAGTGGTGTCTATATAATTGAGGTCTGAATCAGGCAGGAAATATGGCCTTAAATCTCTATATAAAACTGACTTCCACTTCCCAGACCACATGTAGTCCATATCAGTATGGATTCTTGCTGTAACTACAGCAGGGTAAATTATTGTATTTTACTTATGGTATCTCTTAAAGTAATCCTCCACTTCACCCTGTATGTTTTATGTATATTATCTTAAAATTGTATGTATATCACCCTGAAATGCATCACTCTTATTCTCTTAAAAAAATTATTCTAAGATTTTATATGTCAAGTTTTACCATATGAAAAAATTGGCAGTTGTGTTGCAAACTGTTAAAGCTGTTGAGATGAAAGTTAAGACATGTTACCTCAGCTCTAGATTTAGTCTGCCTTATTTCATATTAGTTTCTTAGTGTAGAAAAGAACACTTAGAATGAAAAATATTTTTAGACTCACTAGGAGATTATTATGCATTCATACGACAGCTGGCATATTGATTTCAAAATTGAATGGAAATGTTTGAAATGTATTTCATTAAATGTTTAGCTTCCAACAGTTCTATAATCATTGACAGAGGAAAATGTCATAAAAAAATCTTTTTTCATCAAAAATTCATGTGTCCATTATTTCAAAAGAAAGTCAAGTTATTTCAGATTTTAGGTCCATATATATCTCTGTCCAAATAGTTGTACCTCATGGAAACTACAGTTCAAATGCTCCTGTGCACATTCTCTTCTAAAGACTAACTTCCTAATCTGAAACATGTTTTAATGATCACTGTAATCCTAGCAGGATGGTTTCTCTATGAAAGACAAGTATTTTTTCTGTAATACATGATACCTTTGAAAAAATAAGCATAAAATAAATTAATTAGAAAGATGATATCATTAATTGTGATTCTACTAGGGGAAAACAGTACTGTGTTTACATTCTTCTTTCTCTCACTGAATATTTCTGTTTTGAATAAGTGTGATTTGTTTCTTTCACAGAGCTACAAAGCAGCTGATCCCTATACCTAGTTCTTCAGCTAAAGATTCATAGTCCGTCAGAAAGACTTCTTCCCTTGAATATGAACTAAAATTGTGAAACCATGAAAGAATGCAGAAAAAGCTGTTTAGATCTTCCCAGTTTCTGCATTAAAGCATTAATTCAAGGACTGCAGAGATTGGGTGGGGAAATTTTAATGAAATAGACCTGTTTAGTGATTTAGCCAACAAAAACTACAGAAAATTAATTTGCTTTAGGAAAACAAATGGTACACATGGCAAAACTTTGTCTAATATAAATTTACCTAGAATTTATCATTAGAGATTACACTTAGGGTCAACTTACAAATTCATACTAATGACTATTGATCTATTGATTATGCTGGTGTCAACTGTGAAAGTGTTGTAATTGTTAGTTCTTCCTATGCTCACTAAAGAACTTGAAAGAATAGAAGAGAAAGTCAATTCAAAGACTCCTGTATAAAAGAATAGAAAGATGAAGAATTTTTTCCATATTTTCCTTGTATCAGAAATGGATTACATACAACAGAAACAGTATTGTGTTCAGTTCTGAGCCCCTCAGTTCAGGAAAGATATTGAGGTGCTGGAGTGGGTCCAGAGAAGAGCAACAAGGCTGGTGAAGGGACTGGAGCACAAGTCCTATGGGGAGAGGCTGAGGGAGCTGGGGTTGTTTAGCCTGGAGAAGAGGAGGCTCAGAGGTGACCTCATCACTGTCTATAACTACCTGAAGGGAAGTTCTAGCCAGGTGGGGGCTGGTCTCTTCTCCCAGGCACTCAGCAATAGAACAAGGGGGCACGGGCTTAAGCTCTGCCAGGGGAAATTTAAGTTGGATATCAGAAAAAAATTCTTTACAGAGAGACTAATCAGGCATTGCAATGTCATGCCCAGAGAGGTGGTGGATTCACCATCCCTGGAGGTTTTTCAACTGAGATTGGACGCAGCACTGAGTGCCATGATCTGGTAAATGGACTGGGGTTGGACCAAGGGTTGGACTTCATGATCTTAGAGGTCTTTTCCAACTCAGTCGAGACTATGAAATTCTATGAAACCCTCTGCAAATTTTGATCCATGGTAATAGAATGGCATGATAACACAAAGAAGATTTATATTTGGAGAAAAAAATCACAAGTAATTAATTGCTACAGCATAATAATATTTTTTGAGAAAAATCTAAAAATAGCTTGTTGAAGCTGTCCCTAATTTCTTAAAGAAATATGTTTCTGAACAGTGTTTGAAATGCGGAATATTGATTGTACTTTAAAATTCTTGGTTGAAGAAAAGGGTATGGAAACATAATAGGCAGTCTGTGCCAAAAGCATGTCTTTCAGTAGACGACCTGAAGTTTGCTAACTTTAGAAAATCAGTCAGCATACAAAGTAGATTAGATAACTTCTGAGCACAGATTTGTTGCAGATTACCTTAAAGTAAGCATGATTCATGAAAGTTTTCATATATCTGTCCATTGTTAGTTCATCTACAGAGGACTGGTATTTTCCCTTCAATGAACTTTAGCATTAATTTTACCTGTACTGCCTTGACTTGTTTCTTCTCAAACAATAAATATGGCAGCACATTCAAGGTCTCCTATCAACAGTAAAAAAAAAAAAAAAAAAAGTGGAAATCTTAATTTTTCACCAGTCAAAATTAGAAAAGGAAATTATCAGCAACTGACAATAATTCTATTTATACACCGCAATAAGGCCAACATAGTGCTTTAACCTTGGAAGGAGAGCATATGATATTATAGTAAATTATATTATAGTAATCCTATCATCAAATGTTTTAATCTGCCTTGCATTTCAATTTACAGGTCTATTTTAATTAATTTGGGAAAGATTCACTGGCAGAATAAAACCATGGTGCCTAAGGCTGAAATTTCATGTCAGGCCTCTAAAACATGCTGATTGAAACAAAGAAAAAGATCACTGAAACCTGTATATAAGTGCCTGAACTAGCTTTAAACTATTAGAATGAAGCTAATAACAGTAAACATGGAAAAGGCCGAAGCTCAGCATAAGCCATAAGACAGACATGGGAAAAATGGGAAAAATACTTAGGAAATTAGTCTGCCATAAAATTGAAGGTATTAAAACTACACTTTGCTTTGCAACTTATTTTCTGTATTTCTTACTAAAGTATAAACACACAAATAAAAGTATATTTTCTGTATTCTTATATCCCTACTTAAAACAGGGTGTATAGATTTGATTAAAGTTGTATAATTGATTTTTTCCCCTCTTTTGTTGATGGATTATAAACTGTAATTACTGTAAAATAAAACTGTACAAGAAAGCTAACAATGATGTTAGTATTGTTGTGATATGGGAGATGTTATGGATATGTAGCTTATAGATATGTGGCTTGTGGTTATGGGCTTCTGCCAAGTCTTTGCCTGTCAGAGCTAAGATATTATGTATCCTTATATAAGACAAGATGAGAAAACCAACAGAGTTTTCTTTCACATGTAGTTTTTCTTTTCAAAGAGGGTGATCTGTTTTATTTTGTAATTTTAAAAAATTGCATGTTCTAGGCTGAGTGATTATATGTTTTAAGGAGTTTTCCAGCTTGGAGAGTCACTCCAGGAAAAAGTAAGCCACTAAACGGAAAGCAACTTAAAACATGAACAGTTAAGTCTTTGGCAGCATAAAATGTTCTTTTGTAATTTGTAAGATGTGATGAAACTTGAATTGTCCCTACACCTGCAAGAAAGTGAACAGATTTACCTGAAGTGCTGAGTGCAATGCAGCAACAGTGAAAATTGAATTGTACAAGATCTCACTGCACTGTCCCTTTATGAAATGTTTGCTAAAAAAAAAAAAAAAGCCAAGGTGGTTGGGTTTGTGTATTAAATATGTAATATTATGGTATCACTGGAATGACGTTTAATCAAGGGGTTTGCTTTCACAGCTGAATCACTTTATATATCTGAAAACGTTCTGAATAGAGGCTCATTTAGAACACAAAACAATAGCCTACATTGGGTATCTGAGAAGAAGCCAGTGGGACAAAAGACTGACTGTTCCATCAGAAAGGTGTTGTTCTCAGCAAAAAATAAGATTAACTGCTCTGACTGAGGTGAAAGTCTTTCCATTGTATTCTCTGCCTTCACAGTAACTTTTCTCTAGAAATTAAATTGCCAGCAGTAGCAAATGGCAGAAACATATAGGTCATTTTGCAAATGACACAAAACCCAGATTTAACTGTGGAATACTAGAAGGCACATAATTATTAGTAGAGTGATTGGAGGAGTGCTGGGGTAGGAGTATCCAAAACTGAACTCTGTGCTTCTTTTTACATGCAACTGGTAAATTTTCATAACATTCATACAAAGCAAAAGTGTCATGCCTTGAATCCTCCAATTAAAAAAAAAAAAAAAGATGAGACTGCACCAACAATTACAAGACTGATCGCGTTCCGTGCTTCAGAACACAGACTGCTTAGACTAGAAGACTTGGGCGGTTGGAGGCCAAGACAGAATGAGAATAAAGGTTGTCCAAAAGAAGAAATGGTCCAGAAAGAAGGGAGATGGAAAGAAAAAGAAGAAGATCCTGCCTGGAGGAAAGATGCTGGAAGTGAGAGACGTCCTAAACACCAGAAACATGCATGGAGACAGATGTCAGGGGACAAACAGGAATGTGTAGATGTCCATGATTGAAAAGGAATGATAAAAGTCAGAGGGTCCACAAAAACTTACAAAGCTTTACCAATGAATTATGCACTTCACATAGAAATTGGTATAAATTAGTGTCTTAAAAAGACACTGAATTTTGTATAAGGGATGGGATGAAAGAGAGGGAGATACTAAAGAGAGGAAGGAAGAAAGAAAGATTACCAGTCCAGTTCCAGTACTGATCCAGTTGATGGTGTGCTCAGGGACCTGTGAGTATGGCAACAAGACTTTGTGGGGGTACCTTTTCATAGGTGAGTTTTCCTCACCTTGAAGTTAAGTTTCTCCCTTTCTACACAAATTAGCTATATGACCAGTTTATTCCTCTAGACCTTTCTGGAAATGGGTCAGAGGGTTTTGAGCATCTTTGGTGGTCTTGTTCAACCCTATTTGGTTGTCCTTTGTTCAGCAGTCCATGCCTGGTTCTCAACCTCATTCCTGCACTTGTGCTATACTGCATTGTGCTTATCTCCATCAGCCAGAACAAGGAGATTTGTCTCAGAAAAATGCTGCCCAGCTCTGTATGGCTCCCTTCTTCAGGCATATCTTCTTCTTTCTTTCCACTTTGCACAGTGTATTCTTACCAAAAGTCCTTGGTTGACTGCACATCTATCCAGCTATTGGTGTTTGTGACATATGTATCAGCATTATCTTCTGGGCTTCTATAGCCAGTAATGCCCAAAATGGGTAGCTGCAAACAGTGGCACAGAAGGCAGAAACGTGAATTTCTGCCTGACATCCAAAGGCAGCCTTTAAATAAACTCCTAGTGCTCATACATTATAGGTACTGCTGAATACCAGAATAATTTGTGTAGAGACATGTGCAGTCTACTGCACTTTGATTATGTTACAGAGTTCACTGTCATGGTGTGCCTGCCATAGACTATTTCTCTGACATTGTAGACAATGATATTGAAGCATTTGCCTTTCCTAAAAATGTAGTCAAACTTGCTTGAAGAATGCCTCTTTTTATGTGCTAGTATATTATGGTATTTAGTTTATCAATCTGAGTCTGCAGTTTAAGAGTAAATGCAAAAGGCAGATAACTCACTATCATATCCACAGCAAAATATTTTCTCTACATATCCCTGATAAAATATGAATTCAGTTAATTTACTCTTGTGTGAGCTTTGCCCTTCATTTCATATTCTTTGTGGTATGAATTATTACTGACATTTAAGAACCCCATTTTATAGCTGTGATCAAAATAGAATGCAGGTAAATACAAAGTGACATTATACATAACACAATATAAAAAGCTATAAAAAATGCAAATTGTAGTAGCATGTCCATGCTTATATTTAAGGCCATTGAAAGTGCTAGAATACCCCATGAAACAAGAACAAATGCCTACTTGCCTGTGGTAAGATAGAACAGGAAAAAGAAAATAATCAAGCTATAAATCTTTGATCTGATCCTGAATGGCAGTGTCTGATCTTGAGAATGGTACCTACCCTTAAGTCTGTATCAAGTCATGTACTAATAAAAATGTTGGGGGGAAAACAAACAAACAAACAAACCAAATCAAACCCGGATGAACAGTTTTGACAGGAAGAAATTTATAGTGTGAAGTAAAAAGTAAGCAAACTTACCCTTTAAATACTGTATGAATCCATACCTTTATAAAATGGAAAAGAACTTGAAGCTTTGGTGAGTTTTCTTCATCATTCATATCTAAATAAAGCACATCACAAAATCTTGGAGGCTTAGATGGACACTGAATGCAAAGCCTCATGCTATACTGAAAACTAATATGAGCCTGACTGGAAATCATTTTGGTTTAGAACTAAGTGAAGATTTTAGAACTGCTGTAAATAAAGATGCTTTTGCATTTTATCCAAGATTTAACTCTTAGTTCTGGTACCTTTCGAGTTTGGGTTTGGGTTGGCTTTTTTTACTTAGTAAAAGGGGACTTATTTAGGTTTCTTCTTCCTAATCATTACCTAAGTTAATATTTTTGTGGGTTAAGAATCAATTACTTGGTCTTTATATCACATTTTGTGGAAAATGTTGGGTTTTTTTTTCCATTTCACCAGTACCAAAGTCTAAAAAGAAATATGTAGTTGAAAACAACAAAATCACACAGTTATCTAGTAGATCAAGAAAAACAAAGATTTAGCAACAAGTCTGAGTACATTTTTTTTTGAATATCTGTGAAGAACAAATAGAAATGAGATAAGTTTGAATGTGTAAATTAAAGCTAAATTTAATTCTGTGATAGATTTTCACAATATAAATTTCATTTCTTTGCATTCAAACATCTTATATCATTAATGATTTTTTATGACAGTTAAAACCCCAAGCTTTTCCAAAGAAAGTCAGAAGTTCCATTCCGTTCTCTTGCCTTGCCTTGGTTTGCCTTCCCTTTTCTCCCTCTTTTACACACACATCGATATACAAAGTACAGTTAGTTTCTCAGAGCAGAGTTGTTTTCACTTGCTTTTCATACTGTCTTTTTCTATGAAAAATTCATTCAATGAAAATGTACCTTGCATTATATTTGAAAATGTACCATGTACATTATATATCCAAATCTATATCTATCTATATCTAATCTATATCTGTGTGTGTGGCTCAACTTCGCGAATGAAGATTTGGGAAGGGCTGTCCCCTACGTGGTGTGCCCTTCCAGCCTGCGCAGTGGATTTTAGGTGAGGCTCAGCGTGCACAGAACTGGCCCCACCGTTTAAGTCCTGAGGTCCATCTGCCATGGCCGAGCGAGCTTGGACAGTGCCAGTGAAGTCCTCAGGACTAGAACCTACAGCACCCGGCATTTCCCAGGAGGTCTCCCATCCAAGTACTAATCTGGGGCTGACCCTGCTTAGCTTCCGAGATCTGACGGGATCGGATGTCAGGGAGGCATTTAACTGCCTGTAATCTATATCTAATCTATATCTGTATATCTATATCCATCTAGATCTATATCTAGATGTAGATCTATCTCTCTAAATATATATAATGTATTCGCACATATGTATTCATCACACTGTTTGATTTTTCTCTTAAATTTGTGATTTTTTCCACATTGGTTACTCAATCTAGTGTATCTTTTTATACAATACTACCTGGGCTGAACTCTTCTAATCCATCTTTTACTCTACAGGACATCCTATTGATTTTCAAATGAAAGACAGGTCTATGGACTTAAACCCCATGGTAAATTCTGAGCAAATATGACCCTTTTTTTTTTGAAAAAAATTTTGGAAAATTCAAAAACAGAAACTGAAAAAAACACGGAGTGGAAATTTATATTTATAAATTGACAGATAGACATAGATAGGTGGGTATTTAATTAAAAAAATGTTTAAACAATCAGACTGAAGTTCACCCATATATCCTTCAAACACTGGACATTTGTCAAAAAATACTATTAAAAGGGTCATCCTTCATGGCTTTTAATGTTGTTCTCTCCTTTTGCTAAAAGTGACTACATTGGGCAGAGGGCTGTCAAGAGAACTAAAGTCCAATCCATAGGTGTCCTGTGTTTCACATGCTGACCTGCAGGTAAGATGAGTTTTCAAAATGAAATTTGTCATCATTCTACACCCTCTTCCAGCCTCAGCAGAGTGGCTTGAATGGGAGGGAAAATTTTTCATGTGATATCTGCTTACAAGGAGATTTGTTGCCTTTAAAAGAAGTCTTCATTGCTCTCCCTAACAAAAGCTCTGCATACACTGCCCCTGAGTAGGTTGCCCAAGGAGACTGCAAGCACACAATAAAACTTAAGAGTTAGTTAGCCATTAGATGTTTTTAAGATCCTCTTAGAAAAACATTTATTTCTCATCACATAAATACAGAGAAGGCTGCCTTCAAGACTAAATGGTCAGTTAAAGTTTCTCCCACTTTTACTTTCTGTGATTTCCTGGTCGCTTTTATATAATTTCACAGTACTTCTTTTGAACCCAAGTGAGAAAATGAGAAAACATTTCTCTACAGGGAAAACTGGCACATGCAGAGATTAAATGATCTGCAGGTTTTTTCTCCACTTTTTCACATATATTTATTGATTCCATTGATTAATACATCTGTTTTATGTGAAGCCTTCATTTGTTGTTGTGGAATGCTGTTTAGCAGCTGTTATAATTCAGACAAAGGATGGTAGGATAGGAATTAAACTAATGCAGAGTAATATTTTAACACCTGGCCTGATAGCACTAATGATGAATCTCACTTTTAAAAATTACTGAACAATTTTTCAGTATTTTGACTCTGATGGTCACATGGCTTGTTCTGCATGTGGAAAAAACAAACAGCTTGAAATAGCAAAATATTTTCTACATAGATACTAAGAGTTCCTTATACAGACATTTTCTTTAATTTTTTTCAATTAAAAATTATTTCTGATCAAAGTTATGGCTCAATTTTTCAGATAAATTGTGTCAGATCACTGAAAATCAACACATTTGTTCATTATACTGTTAATGTATCCAAGAAATTGGTTCGCATATTAGTTTAAATTCTCCTTCATGAATAAAGGCAGGATATAATTTTTCATTGTAATGAGAAAGTTTTGAGGCAAATAATTCAAGGTCATTTAAAGAACAACTGATAAACACATGATAATTTGCATCTATATGGTTGAATGTACTTAAGAAATTTTATACATAAAACTTTGTCACTTGAAATGTTACGTGGAGTGTCAAGTAAAACATCTATTAAAATGTTTTAATTGTACTGTGCTGCAGCAACTTAATACTCTGTTCAGGAGCTTTTCTATCAATGTGTTGGCTGAAAGAATGGACTTTTATTGTCTGTGATCATTTAAGACTGTTAGAAATTGTTGCTGTACCAAAGAATTACATTTTTTAAGATGAAGAAATACAGCAAGTGCTGCATTCCATTCTGTTCTTTGCAGTGGAAAAAGACTGCAGCAAAATTGCAGCAAAAGTACTGCATCCTCCTTTATGCTATTTCACTGAAGAGATTACAAATCTTGAGTTTCTTCAATGACTTGTATAATCTAAACCTCTCCGTTTTTATATTAGCAAGAGAGATAGACAGGGAAATAAAGCAGCTTGGACAATTTCTACTAGCTCCAAGCAGGTGCAGATTTGCTATACCTGCCAGCTGACCCTCATTTTGCATGTCAAACACAGTATTGAATTCAAGACAGAAGAACTGGCAGCTATCTGAATTTCATTTAGTTTAGCTGCTTCTGGTTATCCTCCTATTTTCCACTTCTTTGTGGTCTTCACTGTTGCTGAGGATGTCAGAGGATGTAGAAAAAAGAAGTGTCAGTTTTCAAATATTAATGATCATTTCAAACAGATGGAAGATTCATATGTGGTTAGATGAAAAGTGCTCAAAACTGGTTTTTGTCTAAGGGATGGGAATCAAATCTTTAGGCAGAATTCAGCATTGCTGGGAAATTTCTAAAGAACTGAGTTCAACCAGTTTTATGTTTGTGAAGAGTATTTACTCCATGTAGCTGTGCAGACCTACAATACCAAGAAAGAAACAGTATTTTGTGTGAGAACAAAAAATATTTAGATCTCTCAAAGCCGTAGCAAGACAATTCAGTGTGTCACATGCTAACTTGGGGTCTTCTTGCTTCCTGAAGCAGCTGTCCATTATAGCTGTGTTATGTAGGAAGACAAATTTTTTCAGATTCTGCTCAGTTTGGAACTAAAAGTCACTGTCGGTCATATATTTGCTGCCACTCAGCCCTGCATTCCACCTCCCCTCCCTCCTTCTCTCACTGTGGTCTTTGTTACAATCTCATTAAGTCTTTTATAACATTCAGGTCTTAAGCAAATAATGTGTCTATTGTAGATTCAAACCTAAGCAATTAGATTCTCCGGTAAACTCGGTAAATGCCAGCTAGTAAGCCTGGGATGAATACAGATATGAATACATTTGTAAGGGGTTTAGGCCTCAGGTAAATATGTCTACTTTTTTTCCACTATAAAGCTATCAATATGCCATGAAATAAAAACAGATTTTACATTATTTTTAAACAGAAAAGTATCAGTTTCAGCACAGGAAGACCCAAGGCCACAGATTGTGGAAAGCCGAGAGGCAATACTAAGGGAATATCATCATATTCTGGCCACATACAACCTTGTCTAACTAAATACTGCTCATGATTAGGACTCAGATACCAGGGTAAGATGGATGACTTCTTATGGACTTCTTATTAACAAACTGTGATTGGGGAAAACACTCATAGGTTCAATAATTTGAAATTAAATATATATTTACAATTAGTGTTCTAGATATCTTCACACATTTAAAAGAAGAGCTAAAGCACACATCAGTTTTCCAAAGTTTTAACCAGTCAGGCATAATATTAATTACTGGGAATGATGTAGCACATTCCCCTTGTACTACTACCTGCAGAGAGCATTTGCTTGATCTGCCTGAGTTTCCCAAAGATTTTTCTTATTCTGTTAGTCTTTCTTACTTTCTGCAACTTTGGAGGCCTTAGAAGGGCAGTAGGGACAGTAGGGGAAAAAAAGTATATTTTAAACTTAGATTGGAAAAGAGGAAGGTGGAGAAAAAACCTTATCCCAGTTGATCATCCAAGAAAGGTAATTATATACTGATAGGGCCTTCTGGACAGAGAAGAAAAATAATGGCTTTCCTTTGCTTTTCAGGTTGTTAGTCAAAGATATTTTGTGAATCTGGGTACACATTAGAGTCCAGTCTGTACCTCCTTTAGAACACCTCTTACTTACAAAAATGCCTTAATCCTTTTCAGTGATTGGATATATGCAATTGTTGTTTTCTGACTGACCAGAGGCAATGTCTCAGAAACTGTATGTGGCTATTCCCCCATGAGAAGAATCTTTTGGTGCAAATATAATATTTTCCTTACTTAAATGAAATTGCAATACAGTAACATAAGTGGAAATTCTACATACCTGACTTCTGAGGGCCCAGACATGTATTTTACACTTAAATATATGACCTGAGAAGAAATGAATTTTCAGCTTTTTCTTCTACCACCTTTTTATATCCCATTATAATTTTTGCAACATCTAGTGAGGTATTAATTTTTTCTGATAAGTTAAAAAATATAAAAAGAAAAAGGTTATTAAAAATAAAATTATTTCAATAACTCAAAAGTGACAGCTCCATGATTATACAGAGTCTACATGTACCACGCCAGAGGGCCCATCTCTAAACACAAAACATATCCTAAGGACTCTCAGACCATTTTGTAAACAGCAGGTAGTCACTAATTGAAGTCCATGCAACTCAATGGGTTATGGAAATTCAATAGATAATATAAGGAATTAAGGCATAGGTGCCTATGAGTGTCCCTGCTCTTCCCAAAATTACACAGGTAAAATCTGATAAAGTACGTAGGAGCTCAGGATAAATGTGTCAAGGCATATTCTTCCATGAAGCCATAGACTGGCTTTAGGAAGGGGCCTTACTTCAGGTGGAATTAGTATCACTGAAACACTTGTAGAAGTTAGGCTGATACTCTTGTTCTTCCTCAAGGATGGCATGGGTCATCACACAACTCACACAAAAGAGAGGTATACACAGCGCAACAGTAGGTCCTTTGTGTAAAAAAAGATGACCTTGAAGGCAGATCTCAGGGTCCTTTGACTACAAACAAGAATAGAATCTCCTACTACCAATATCACTTCTTCATGCTCATGCAGAAAGAATGGTTATTGTTCCCCTGATTTTGCAGCCTTTGAGTTGGACCAATATTATATTAAATCTCCATTTTTCATCACAATTTTCTTTGCTAACCAACTTGGAAGATATTAATTATTTGGGGTTTTTTCCATTTTATGTGTTTTAATTACAGTGTAATGTCAGGTTTTTTCTCTTCAATAGCTTTTTATAAGGATACATAATTTGAATTAAAAAACAAAGTTCAGTATTATCACTCAAGGAAGCACAACACATTTCTATGCAATAAACTTCTGCAATGTAACTAGTTTTTGTTTTCCTGACCACTAGACTGAAACTTACTGATGTATTATTTCTGATAGAAAACACTGACTACAAAAAAGTTGGGGTGTTCCCTTTTGTGCCCAACAATTAAAGAGACATATCTGCCAACACTGCAAGTCTTTACCATTAGCTTAGAAATCTTTGTAAGCAATAAGCACATAACAATGGTATATGTTTCATATTGCTGATTATCTTTGACATAAAATAGTCTTCTTTCCCCTCCCTTCCTTCCTTTCTTTTTTAAGTTTCTTTTTTTCACATACAATCAGGGAGAACATGGCTGATTTCCAGTCCCTGCCTCTCATGCTATCTCAGAGTTCAATCACACTATTCAATTCAAACAGCAGTATGTTCTAAGATATATTCCAGTTTACTGAAAATAGTTGTTTATTGACCCACCTGGAACTGACAAAACACTGAGAACCACAAACTCTCAGCTGGTAGTTCTCATCCAGCATTTGATATCTCAGTGAGGAAAGCTTGAAGATTTGGAACAACTGAATATTAGCAGACAAAAGTCTTGGGTGAGGCTTTCCTTAATGAAACAACCAGCAACAACTTGCAATAGGAGCTCTGATAAATATATATTAAGCCTAGTGTTAGTTAGTATAATTTAACTCATCAATGAGTGTAGAAGTAAAGATAGTTATAGGTAAATACACCCATTATGTGCAAATATATGTTCACACCTCCACACCTGGATCAAGATATCTTCAGCAGAATCTGCACTTTCTGCTGTGCTGAGGTCTGGCTTCTCTAGAGCAGAAATTAAAAGACTGTTCTTTTAAATACTAAAAAATATACCAGAATATTCCATGTTTTATTTAAAAAAAAATATTGTTTCCACACTTTCAGCTTTCCCTGTCTCAGAATGTATATCTTCATTGTGAAAATTTGCAAAGTTTAAATTGAACAGGGTTGAAAGTGGTTAGGGACAATATATTGCAAGATTTGATCCACAGGGAAAATAGAGGTGCTGTATCAAGTTCGTCACACTATGAGAAAAAATAGCTTAATTTCCATCTGTGCTAATCAGCTGGAGAATTGACCTGGGTTGCCGACAAAGGGTTTTAAAAATCACAGTAATGTTGGACAAGATAAACAAGATAAATTGAATATAACATACATGAAATTAGTTCTAAGGGTATCGATAAGATACCATTGAAAAGTTTAGTAAAATAGAACTGTGCTGCATAGAATGATCTATTTATATTCTTGTTTATATAAGATTTTTTTTGAGGGAGATGGGAAGATGGTATGTCTTTTTACTTCTAAATTCTGATCATATGGGAATGTCTTAGTTTAAAGTACAGAGTGTGATTTGAAAATGTACCTAAATTTTAGCAGCCACTCATTACCAAGTCCACTAATCTTGACAGCAAAAGGCATGGGAGGAAACAGAGCAATCTAAAATATATCTTTTATTTGAAGCCAATTTCCTGCACATTTTACTTTGTTCTTCAGTATGAATGCGTTGTTATTTAGCACCAAGAAAGCAGAAGTACAGAAAAACCTGAAAAAGAATAATATTTTTTATAACTATTTCCTTTTGTATTCTTCTTTGTGCCATATGAGAGGAAATGTTTTCAGCAGCTGTCAACACTGTGTAAACGCAACAGTCACTAGTTTAGAAGGTTTTAAGTGACAGGAAAACACATGAAAACAAATACGATGATAAAGAATAAACCAGCTTTTTATATTTATCATTTTTTTCTTCACAAATAGGAAACAAGAGTTGCCAGGGGAGAGAGTAGGACTGTCATAAAAAGACTTTTTTGCCTTTTATTGAAAAACAGTCTCTCTCTTCTCATTCCTTTGTTGCTAACCCAAATTTTATTAAATTTATCACTTAGAGAGACCAATTCACCAGTTTAAAACACAACAGACATGGTCATCTGTGCCACAGTGTTGAAAGTGTTGGAGGGCAATGATCACTGTGTTGAATTTTGTCAGTCACTTGTGCCCTTAGACTACCCTGGAATGGCTTCTGCAAAAAGATTTCACAGTAGCTTTTTTCTTTCAGGCTCAGACTGGCTCCCTTGTTATATTTAGTATGCTTTAGGTCTTCTTTGGCTAATATAAATAATAAAAATATGTCATACCTCTGAGGAATTGTTTTGGTTCTCTTTTTTTTATTGTATTTAACTTCCTGAATCTGTTCTTAATCCCTTACTAAATGTTGTTGGCAAGTATTAGCTAGTAAGATTAACTGTAATGTGTAAGCTTTTTTCAGTATCTGCAAATAGCTATGAGTAATCCTCATTTAGGCATGGAGTTAATTCACATGTGCTTTTGGAATTGAAGAATAGCATTAGTATGACAATGAGACTATTTGAGAATTTATTTAAATAAAAAATAATTGAAAATTATTATCATTATGCCACCTTCTTATTGTTATGCATATTTTAAATTTTCACTTGAAGAAATGCAGTCAATAGTAATTCTCAGAAGAAACTAAATTAAATCAGTCAGAAAATGTATTATGCCCTATGCATTGAAGCTTGTGTCGTTTGTATGTGTACACTGTACACATGAGGAAGGAAGTTATTTCTTATTTTTTGGCTCAAGTAATAACCATGGACAAAATTTTAGTTTCAGCAACACAAAAGTGCAACTTTTTAAATTATCTCAGTGATACCAGTAGAAGTATTTTTATTCATTTTCTACTAACTGAAATAAAAGTGTTTGAAGATTAAGCATTAATAAAAATGCACAATAAAACAAGTAACTAAGAGCAAAAATGGTTTATAGTTAAATTTGCCTCTTCTTTCTATAGGTGTTTGATAATCTGGACTCATATCACTGCAGCTCTTTATTATTTCTTCAGACAGTATCAATTACTGATAGCCTATGGATCTAAAACATACCAGATTCATAAAAAATAAATCCAAAAATTATGTATTTATTTATTTTTTAGCTGTGTTTATTGTGGCCCAAGCGAAGCCAAGCCCCAATACATTTTTCAATGTCTGCATTATTTTTAATCTAATTTTTTCAAGAATAAATTTAAAGGTTTTTAAGTACCCTGGCTAATGGTCTCTACTTTGCTCTAAATTTTAAATGAGTCATATCTAATCAAGATTCAAAATCTTGTTTCTTTCTATTACAGAAAGAATTTGTAATGACATGGTTGTTCAACTTCTCTTCCCAAGGCTATCAGTTAAGCACCTTTTACGAGGCTCAGAACTTATGTATTACTGTATGGGAATTTGAGACTGTGAAATGAATGCCAGACATCAGAGCAGCGTGACTGTCTGAGGCATGATCTTTGCCGAATTACACTTTGCATTATCATTTACTGTTGTTCAAAGCGGATGCAGATCTCCACCAAGCCAGATTTTTCCACAAATGTTTCTGTGAACTAAGCACACAAGACAAAAGTGACTATATCAGGCAATGTTGCCAAGTGATGAGCTAGAACATTTTCTTAAGCATTGAAAAAAGATTTGAAAGTCTAACTGCACATGCAGTTATGTTGTTCAGGCTTTACTGTCCACAGTTTGCTACCTTACCTTTATAGTGAAGGGTTCAAGTCAAACCTTGGAATTTTGCAGAGACATATTGATCCACAAGATTCAGCCCATCAATCAAAGGAAATCTGACAAAAGTTAATTAAAAATGAAAGCTTAAAAAAGGATCTCTTGCAGGTAGGTTTATACTGTTCAAGCTACATTGTGTGCATACGTTCTTCGAAATCACTGCGTTCTAGTTAAATGAATTATGAGGCTTGCTAGAACAGATTAGGAAATATATGAATATGCTTTTTATCTAGTGTTTAACATTTTGAGACTGTGATATATTTAGTAAAAAATTAATAAAAATGATTCCTCCACTCCATTTTTTTTCTTGCCTGTGATAAGTCTCAAGCTTTTAGTCACAAATGAAGAAAGGAAAATGTTCTAACAGATCCATATTCTAAAACAGTTAACCTTGTTGCACAGAAGAATCAAATCCATGTGATGGTTTTGAAAATTTAATATTCTCTCTTTTATATAAATCTGAACAATGAAAATATGTGATCAAACATTTAAATAACTGCACTGTGGGAGAAAACCAGCAAACCCTCTGAATGACTGTTCTCAGTATTTGTGGATCCAATTGTAGACTTATATCACATCCTTGTGCAATGCAGTATATGAAACCATTTTCCAAGCCTGAATAGAAATACAGATCAAGATACCTATCAGAGGAAAATATAATCTGTATGGATGAGGTGTTCACAAGTATTAAAAATTATCTTCAGTAAAATAACTTGAATAACTAAAACTATTGAGTAGAATAGCTTCTCGTACAATTTAGCAATGCTTGTAATGCTGGTTTTGCAGGAATTTTTACAGAAACCTATTTCATTTTTATCTACTTGGTGGTCTAGTGAGTAGATTTAAAACAACTCATATATTTCTCAATCACTTTTTTTTTGTTTTCAAGTCACATTACATTAACCAAATATTTTTAAACAAAACCCCAAAACCCTAAGATTAACATATTTTTTAAATATCAAAATGTTTTTAATAAAACAGAAAAATAATAATATTCAAATAACAGAGTTTTATTCCCAGTTTTAGAAATTCAACTGTTCACATGATATTTTTAATACTTCTAATATACAGGATTCACAGTTCAAATTACAATTGCTAGTTTAAATTAAAAATTGCTGTATGCTTACATGTTAATTCCACTACCTTGTACCCAAGTTGTTTTATATAGAAAAAAAGCACTTTTCTTTTGAGATTAGACCAAAATTATTATCATGAGCCAGAACAGGACTACTAATTGAGTGTAAGTCCTAGAAACAGTATATATTCACGGCATTTCAATAGACAGAAAATCTGAGTATGGCTGTTAAGAGTTATCAGAGAAGTTTTGCAATAACTGGAGTTCCAGCCCCACATATTTACTCAGTCACCTGTGAGTCTGAACATGTTGCTTTACAGAGACAGTATGGTCCCAACTAAATCTTTAAGAGTGATGTATAACCTTATCAACCTGAAAATTTCTGTAAATAAAACAATTCTGCATAAATGAGATCCAGATGAAAAGTTTCTTTAGGAGAATGACATGGTCAGAACCTTGAAAAAGAATATTCATTGTTTCTTTTGTTCCTGATACTGCATTTAAGGTTTTCTCTCAATACATTCCTCTATATTATGTTGAGGTCTTGCTGCATGAGAATTAGCCATTAGCCCTTTTCTAAAGGTTTTTTAGACAGGTATTTTATTGTCATCTACTGATTAGTTGTGATAATAGCTAAACAGTAGATACCAATGACTTACCCTAATCCAAATATAAACATGTCTGTCAAAAGAGTGTTGTGAGCCTTTGTGAATGTTTAAAAGTACTTGCAATATTTGTGTACAAGTTAAAATACTGTTCACAATCTTCACGATTAATAACCAGTCATATGCTATCTGTCACTACATGTCATGTACCATGATAATTAAAAAATAATAGCTTGACTTTAAAAAAACATGTACCTTTTCATGACAGAAAGTGTAGTAAAGACATTTTGAGGTGTAGTTTTGTCATTTTCATTTCATATTCACAATTGTGCTGGTTTAAAGGTGAACCAGCAGGGAAAATGAACTCACCACGAGAGAGATTATAAGTCAGAGGCTAAAATTTAATAATAATATTACAGTAAATAGACTGACACAAAGAGAAATTGCTTTTAACTCATGAAACCTAGCAGTATAACGCAGTGTCCTGGGGCACAAACCCAAAGGGGTTTGTTAGCCCTTGTGCTGAGACCCACGTGATTCCCCCCAACTCCAAGCAAAAAAAAAGAAGTGAGAAACCTTTTGGTGCAGGCGAGGGCTGTGGTCTGGTCAAGAGGGGCAGTCATAGTCTGGTTGAGAGCGGGAAATCTCCTCCTGTTGAGGTCCTGCTGCTCCTCTGGATCCAGTGAGAAGTTCCCAAGATCTTCTTACCCACCACTTATGTATCCTCAGGGAGCACCCAGTCCCTCCCCCTGGGCAGGGACTCATACAATGGGTGATTAACTCTGAAGCCAGGGGCTATTATTGAACTGTTGATGGCCCAATAGCAGCCACACCCCCTCAGGCTGGGTGTGAAGGTGATAATGACTCCCTGGGCAGCTGCTGCTAATAGCCCATTGTCCTTGGGGAATGAATAGAGGAGGTAGAATACACAGCTTTGATCATCCCCACACAGTGTTAGCTGGTCCCTTCTGCTGAACTAGGACAACAATGTATGTTTATACAGAACCACTGGTTTGACTTCACTGACGTGAAGAGTAAGGAGAAGGATGGGAAGACAGTGACATCAGTGGCTGGGAAAGACAGAGGCACCCATGAGGCCCCAGCAAGCCACCCACAGGGACTCACAGGTTCTAAGCACAGGAGGTAGCAGTAATAGCAGTAACAGGGATCGGTTTAAAAGTTTAGATGGCTTGGCTATACCAACCATTCCCACAGTTATTACTAAGTCCAAATCTATCATCTTATTAAATTTCATTAAGCTATTTCAGTAAGCAATGAACAACTCCTGTTTCTTATGCTTATATTCCTTGTGTTCTATCATTTACATGACTGCCCTAGCATTTCCTAAGAAATTCCCGTATCAGTGCACATCCCATTTTTGCAGCAGAATACATTCAGTAGCTCAAATTCTCCCATTCATAACCCATCAGTCTCTTGCTTAGTTCCAAAAAGACTTCAAAGTCTGGACCATACTATGGATTTCTCTGATCTCTGTATGAAAATAAAACACCTTACTTTCCACCTTATCTTTCTTGGAATATATACTCTGCTGAATAAAATAAAATAATAACTTTTCCCTACCTAGCTAGAAAATACAACACTCCAGTACTTAAAGCAAACTTTTCTGTCATGTCACGCCTCAGAAAAACTCTATGATCTGAAAAAAAAAATATTTTGAGGGTCACTGACAAAACCCCAAAATTAATATTCACTGCACCTTGTCTCTTCTTTGAGAAAAAAAATTTCTAAAATATTTGGCTGTATTTTAAAATCTTACCTTAAATTCCTGCTATTAAAAATGGTGACTACCTAAGACATGAGTATCTTATGTTCATGCAGTTTCATACAGTTATATATTTGAAGCATTTGTACACTTGAATTAAAGTATGCAAGACTAATTTAAAATATGTTCTTCATTACGGAAGAGTTACTGGCCATTGTTACTGAATTTTCTTTAAAATTTTGGTCATATTTCTTTCTACTTGCCCCTTTTTGCACAGAGCACTGCAACATAGTAAAAATTTACTTGCATACGTGTCCTGTGAAGGTATGCCCTTATGATTGGCAATAGGATGGCTGTCAGCCAAAGAATGAACCCTTTGGTCACAGTGACTAGGTTACAGATGTTACAGTTAAGAACCAATCTCTTATTTTACAACTTTGTATCCTATGTATTTCTATGTATAATGTCATCTATTCATCTCAAAGCTCTTCAGTTCACATGCTTTTTATTTATGCTTCTTTCTATAACTGCAGATGAACAGCAGCTAATCGGAAATACCTGTCTCTGGTTATGCTTACATCGAATACCATGTTCTTTTGCATTTTTAAGGAGGTATGAAACTTGTTGCAATCAATAGCTTCACTAAAAAAAACAAAAACAAAAACAAAATCAAAAACAAAAACAAAACACAAAAAGAAGACAAACAAACCTAACAAGAGATATAATTTAAGAAATTTAAGGAATAACAAAAGCATAAATTAAAGTGTGTGTGTTCAGGTATGAAATCTAGAAATCATCATCCATATCTGCATGCTCCTATCTATCTTTCTTTCTGGACAAATATTGAGCATTCTGAGAGGTTTCAAAAATCACAGCCAATTTTAAATTCTAGAGTAGGAGATTGAAATATGTGGGAAACTATCTCAGAGAAGATCCTGTAACAGACCTTCCGTTTTGTGTCTTTAGTGAGAAATATATTTTATTGTGTCATATTCTGCCCTTACTCACATTGGGAAGCTCCTTACTCCACAGGCATTCCTGAAATCAACAGTTCTGACTGTTTTGTTGGTTAAAAGTCCATTTAATTAAAACAAGATTTAGTGCAAAGTAGCTGCGTTTTCAAGATGTTGAAGTAATTCGGTACATATTCAAACCCAGAAAAATTACTTGAGAAATAACAAAGGTAGAAACTCAAGTCAACTTTTCCAAGTGTTCCTTAAACACCTCTGTTCTGAAAAAAAAAAAAAAAAAAGAATATCTCAGACACTCATGACACTTACTTACAGACATTTTAATTTGAAGAGTGGGATGCTCTAATAGATAGAGGCTGCCATGAGCTCTAACCTGTAGAAGTGACAATGCACGCAGTCCTCAGTCATATATGTGGGAATTGGGCTTATGTACTGGGTGTCTGTGATGAGGTTTTGGCAGCAGGAGGACTGCAACGGTGGCCTCTGTGAGAAGTCAGGGGCTGCCAATGGCAGACACACTCAGTTCCATCTGCCTCCAATGGACCCATCGAAAGACTCTGCTGGGTGTGCGGTGCCTCTGTTAAAATATACTTAAGAAAGGGAAAATATACTGCAGAGGCAGAAGAGTGAGGAGTGGAAAGTGAGAAACCAGTACAAACACTCAGGTCAGAGAAAAATGAGTAGAAGGTGGTAATGAGTCACTAGGAGCACAGACTCCCCCTGCAGCCCATGGAGAAGAGCACACCAGTGCAGGTATACATAGTTCAGCCCATGGTGAAGTCCCTGTTGGAGCAGGTCAATATTTCTTAAAGGAACTTCAGCCTATGGAGAGGCCACACTGGAACAAAGTTTTTTCTTGAAGAACAATGAAGAAGACCCACACCGGAACATGGGAAAAATGTGAGGAGGAGCAAGGAGCCCATAAACATAACCCACATTCTTAGAGCCTTGTGCACTGCTCAGAGGATGCTAGGAAGAAGAATAGGGAATGCAGGATTGAAGTGGAGACTGGAAAAAAAGAGGAAGGTGCAGAAAACCATTCTATTTGGTTTAGTTTCTCACTGTTCAAATCTATTTTAGTTGGAAATCAAATAATATTCTCCATATCAAGTTTGCTTTGCCTGTGATGGCAGGTGGCAAGTGATCTCCCTGCCATTGTTTCATCTGATATGAAATCATGATATTCATTGTTTTATATCTTCAAGGTTGTTTTGTCTTATTTTTCCCCTCTCCCTGTTTAGGAGAGTTAGTAAATGTCTCTAATCCAGCAAAGATTACCATTTGCTTGACACAATCAAAAGACATAATTTGAATGCATCACCTTGCTCATATTACATTTAGGTCCTCTTAAAAATGCTGACACAACTTAAAGCTTATAAATAAATTAATTTGAAGCACATTGTAGCACTTATAAGCTGTAAATCAGAGGTATTACAGCCCTTTTTTTCCAACTAGGCCTTAACTAACAGATAACTATAAGTAAGTAAACAAAATATTCAGTACAAATTTCTGTTTTCAGCTTCAGTCTGCTCAGAAATTTCTGACTAATATAAAGAAACAAAAATTTACCAGAGCTTATTTTAAGAGATAGTTGAAAATCGCTCCAGTATAAATTCAGATATACAGCTGAAGAAGAGGATTCAAATTGGTACTTTTTCTTTTAAGATTGAATCTTGTCTGAAAGAAATAAAGCTTCTATAAAGACACCGCAGAAGAATATGGGTCTTTATACATTTGATATATCAGATATTTAGATGCTTAAATCTTTACCTTCTCATATTTGAATTTATGTTTTCATTTCATGTTTTTAAAATGTATGTTTATTAAAAATAGATTCTATACAGCAATGTAGTATGCATCACTAACCCGATCAAACAGCATAAAAGAAGAAATATAAGGAAATGATCTAATGTGCATCCTATTTGAGGTAGAGCAGCCTCCTTGAGAGAAAAACTCAGTATAGGTGTCTGTTTTACAAAGATTGACAGTACTATTTCAGTAAAGTTTATTGTTCATACTAAGCCATTACAAAATGTAGTAAGAGATAGAACAAATTTTATTGTGAAGTTGACTTTTTGTGCTTTAAGCATGTGATGAGGGACAACGTTCTGACAGCTCAAGCTTACTCAAGCTTAATGACTGATCTAAATTGGAGCTTGGAGATAAGAGAAATTCTTCAGTGATGTCTCAGTTGTCATTGATTGCTATGAGCAATTTTAAAGCTATTCAGGATGAGAATTGCCGGCTTGGTTCTGAAGAAGGAGGAAATGATACATGTGACTGGAAGACTGGCAAAACTGTTACTGCATTAAAAGAAAAGAAAAGAAAAAAAGGAAACAATAAAAGGTTTATATTACTGGTATATGCAAGTGATAATCACAACTACATATAGCAATATACATCATCAGGGAATTACATAGTGAATCTACAGGGTACAATGTAAGCAGTAGGTGTGACAAGAAGACAAAAATGAAAGGCTGGGCACATTATAAATAGCAGCAGCAGCAAGATGATTGAAAACAAAATGTTCTAGGTTAAAGACAATAAAGAAATCAAGTGCAGAGCAGAAGTTTCTCTTCTGAGTGTTGATCTCAGAAAGTATTTCTCTCTGACAAAATTATCCCTGCTTTTGCACATAGCATAACATATTTTCCATCTAAATTGCTATTGTTAGAGCAGCAAGTATTTAAGATAACTCATGTGCTCAATCGTAATAAGGACAGAGGCTTGCATTTGGGTGAGAAAAGGCTATAACTACTCTGTTCTTTCAGAAGGTTTGGGAGAAGTGTATATCTTCAATATTATTGTGCCTTCTGAAAAGCTTACTTCAAATTCCAAAAGCTGTCTCCTAAGCAGCATACATAAGCCAATGGGTATACTTAAGCACATTTGATTCACATAGCAAGGAACATCCTTCAGCAATATTTGGGTCTCACTGAGGCTTACAGTCTTTTTTAGAGTGCAAATTTGGTCTTCAGAGTATCTTCAGAGCAGACTTCAAAAGACAATGCAAGTTGTTCTACTGTGTTTGCATGGCCTGGTTTTGGTAGCAGGTGGGCTACATGGGTGAATTCTGTGAGAAGCTGCCAGAAATTTCCTTCATGTCTGGCAGAGCCAATGTCAGCTGACTCCAAGATGTTCATGCCACCGGCCAAGGCTGGGCCAGTCAGAGGTGCTATTAATGCATTTACGATGCCTCTCTATTTCAGAAGAAAAAAATAAAGTTATTGCACAGAGGTAAATGTGCCCAGAAAAGAGAGTGAGAATATATGAGCAGAAAAACTCTGCAGACACTAATGCCAGTGAAGAAAGAGCAGGAGGAGGTGCTCCAGACTCCAGAGATAAGATTTCCCTGAAACCCATGGTAAAGACCACAGTAAAATAGGCTGTCCCCCTGCAGCCCATGGAAGACCACGAGGATGCAGAGATCCACCTGCAGCCCATGGAGGAGACCCATGCCAGAGTAGGCGGATGCCCAAAAGAGGCTGTGAACCCATGGGAAATCTGTATGGAGCAGGTTTCTGGGAGGGACCTGTGGACCTGTGGAGAGAGGAGGAGCCCATGCTAGAGCAGGTTTCCTGGTAGGACTTGTGACCCAGTGGGGAACCCACTTGGAGCAGGCTGCAACTGAAGAACTGCACCCAAAGAACTGCACCCCATGAAAGAGTAACCAGTGTTGCAGCAGTTCATAGAGGACTGACTGCCTCCTGTGGGAGGGAACCCACACTGGTGCAACCCTTCTCCCTGAGCAGTGGCAGGAACAATGTTTGATGAACTGACCAAAACCTCCATTCCTCACGTCCCTATCTTTCTCTCTCTACCACTGAAAGGGAGGAGGTAGAGCTTGGGAAGGAGGGAGAGGTGGGAGAAACCTGTTTTTAAGATTTTTTTTTTTTTTTACTTCTCAGTATCCTGCTCTGATTTTGTTAGTAATAAATTCAATTAATATCTCCTATTTGAGTCTTTTTTGTCCATGACAGTATTTGGTTAGTCACCTCTCTTGGACCTTATTTCAACTCATCAACTTTTGTTATATTCTATCTCCCATCTCCAGTTGAGAAATGATAGAGTGGCTTTGGTGGGTGCCTAGCATCCAGCAAGACTCAGCCTACTATAGTTGTCTTCTGTACTAATGTAAATGTATTGCCTACTTCCAGTGGCACAGTGAAACATTTTGTTCAGGGCATGGTTTGTTGATTAGTAGTCCTGTCTTGTAACCAAGTACTCAGCAGAATAGGCTTATTGCTGATAGTTTTGTTAGATTTGAGATCAAATGTATAGGCTCTAGCAATCTTTTCAGGCTTGAAAGATACCAAATCACAATTTCAAGGAGCCTTAATGACTGTAGTTTATTTTAATGTTTATATTTATCTATTTTACATTATTTTTATTAGTACAAGTAAGGAATTCTACATGTTATGTATAACAGTCTACAACCGAAAATACCATGTATTTTATCCTCGTTAAAAATAAAACGGTAAGTTTATATTATTTGAAGATTTCTGTAGGAATGGGTCTTTTTGTGTGTTTATTGATCTTTTTCCAGAGAAAACATCATATTAGTTTTCTGTATCTATCATTTTCCTGGCTATAAAGATTTGTGCAGCTGTGTTTTATATCAGAGGTAAATATAATGTCACAGAAAGAGAATAGTTTCCAAAATGGTGCCAAATTTTACAAATATTCTGGTTAAAATATTAAGAAGTTATTACAATTTATTGAGATAATTTCTTCAGAAAATCAGTATTGCCAAAAGAAAAACTCATGATCTCTGTATATTCAACATTAATCCTGAAATTTTAATGACAGAATTTTAAGATGCAGTATTTTCTTGCTGTGCACAGTTTGATCACTCTCCTGATTACTGAAGTATAGCTACAGTAGGGAGATTTCCTCTGTAAGTTATTTGCTTCTGAAAAAAAAAAAAGATAAAAGGTCAATACTGTTATTTGGAAAATCTTGTGAGTTATCCAATTTCCAAACATATCACATCCTAATGAGTACACCTCTTGTTTGCAAATCAAGTCCTATAGATTCCTCCTTATCTCTCGCTCTACTTACTGTGTGATCTTGGACAATTCCAGCTTCAAATCTTTGTTTTCCTGTTTTGCCTCTTATGCGAAAAATCAAATTTTTGATGCAGATGCTTCTATCTTCTCTCTCATACTGAGGAGCAGTGATTATCTTCTTGATTTATCATCTTTCCTATAAATTTAGACTTTGACAACTTGGAAATGAAAAGGAGAAAATACTGAGAAACATTTAATAAAGGAATTCCATAGAAACATGGATGCTCTAGATGAAAAGTTGTTCAAATAACTGAATTATTTTACAAGAGATCCAGAAGGGCATAGCATTAATATTTGGAATCAGTCTTGAAAACAATGGAATTGGTTGAAAGATCAATTCATGATTTATGAACTCTCAGGTATTCATTAAGAGCAGAGAAGTTAGCGGATAGTTTGGATATCTTATTCAAGACATGTTTAAAATCGTTGCATTTTTGAGATAAAGGAATTCATTTTTTCTTACATTACTTGTGTTTGAAATGATCCCACTGTATTTTTAAACAGCTAGAAAGAAAAAAATAATGGTCCACTGTCTCCTGTATCCCAGCTAGGCCCCTGATGCTTACTGATACCCACTTTTTTTCTTCTAATTACAGTTCAATAACTGTAAAAGCAATTCTGGTAGATCTAGAGGATATAGTTAATCTTCTTATTTATTAATTCACTTCATTACTGTGTTTGTCTCTGGTTTTCCTTTAGGGGTAGCTTTTCATATTGTGCTTAAACATACTTGGTTTTCACATTTTGTCATGTGATAGAATAGCAGGCATGCACAGGTTTCCTTTAATATGTTATTTTCCAGCAAATTTTTACTAAGGACATGCAATTTTTTTGGATGCTTTCTGTATTAAAGGAAAACAGTAGTTTTGGACTTCCAGAATGGCCAAAACATTTTTGCCTAATTCATATTCTTGCCACAGTGCAGACACCTTTTATTTGACTGTTCTACAGTGTGAACATGGTTTAGGCATTTTGGGGCAGTTTTTGGACTTGGTTTTTGGTTTTTGCTTGTTTGTTTGTTGAGTTTCTGTTTGTTTGGATTGTGTTTTTAGGGTGGTTTTTGTTGGGTTTGTTATGGGTGCTTTTAAGAATAGTGTCCTCTTTTACTTATTAGGAGTATTTTCTCTTACTCAGGCTTCTGAATTTTGCCTGAATTTTAGTGGCAGCTGAATTAGCTCTTCTGAACTGAATAGCTAAATTTTCTACATAGCCAGAGGAGTAAAAAAAGATACCTTAAAGCCTCCTTAAAAAATCCTTCTGACTTAGAATCCTAGCTCAGGAAAGCATCCACCTCCTGATGGGCCATCTAGAAATCTTAAAACATTTCACAGAATTTCACAGAATATTCTGTGTTGGAAGGGACCCACACAGATCATCAAGTCCAACTCTTAAGTGCATGGCCCACATAGGGATGAAGCAACAATCTTGGTGTTATTAGCACCATTCTCTAATGAACTAAAACAAAGCTTATAACTAGTAAATCAACATGTGCAACATGTAATATGCAATATATTTGCATGTTTTGTGTACTATATATTTCACATTGCCAAAAAAAGACAAATTTAAATCCAAACCAGATATTTTTTGGCATATTCATTACCAAGTCCTCCCTCTTTTTTTTAAACATTGATGAATTTTCAGCAACGTTTTCCCTCCATCCAATTGAACTTTTGCAGATAGATAAGCCAAAATACATCATTCTATTTCTTCCTTTCTCCTTCTAAACTAGTGTATTCATTTTTCATACAGCAATTTTCAATAAATGTCTTAAAAGATGAAAAATTCCTCTTTATAATTATAGTTAGGCGTATACACTTATTAAAATTAAATAGGAAATACTTATTTGTGATGCCAAAGTTAAAATACAAATAGCATCTATTGAGGTGACCTTAAATTCTGTATCTGCTGAGTTTTTACTTTTTAAGCAGCTGCATTTTATTTTCATCTTTACACTAAGAAATTTTGATATTCATCTATTGGGACCAAAAATGGAAGAAATAAACCCCTGCAGCTATGAAAATAGTTTATAATTATTTTGCAAAAGCGTGTCCTACATTTATGAACAAAAATCTGATTTATAATCCAGATAATTTACTTCTGTCATATCCAGTGGATGTTTTTTCTTTTATTCTTACAATGAAAATAGATCCAAATTTCCTAGGATCCAAAGATATACACATATTTTAATACAACCAATGCAAAACCTCTCCAAAGTTTTAACTCTTACAATGCCTCACATGTATGTAATTCACAAAGCATAGTATAGCAGAATACTGATATAGAGACAGCATAACATACTACGTTTATCTAAATGTTCTCTTTTATGCATAAAGGATTTAAACAGCAATAAGCTAAGTTCCTTTCCTAAAATGAAGAACAGGAATAATGTTCATACATCAGAATAAATCCACCAGAAAAAGTGATATCTGTTCTTATCATACTAAGAGGCTAATATAATTTGTTATGCTAAATTTAACTTGAATGTTTCTCATTTATTTTAATTAACACTTGAAAAAGTGTATGCCAAATGACAAGTATTTTCTGTGATTTGAAAGGAAAAAGAAGATGTTTCCTATATAACTGCCTAACATTGTCTTCTTAATCTCACCCTTGCTCTCTCTGTGTCCCTTTTTTGTTGTTGTTTTTTGTTTGTTTGGGGAGGGGGGGAGTTGTGTGTTTTGTTGTTGTGGTGGTTGCTTGGTTGGTTGGGTTTGTTTTTTGTTGGTTTTGGTTTTGGTTTTTGGTTTTTTTTACATTTGGAAGGAATGTTGCAGAGACTTGTAATGTCTCAGGACGAATCCACACTTCAGATTCCTGGTCCATGGGAAGGCTCTTTTGAAATCTACCCTTGACTTTAGGAATATTTGCCATTGATATATTGTTTCTTCCAAGAAAACAGTGGATTTTTAAAAAAAAAGTTATGTGATTTTCTATGAGACTGTTATTTCTAAAAGAGGACAGTGTAGTAGGACTATTCTATCTTACACAGGTGTTTGCATATCAAAGTAATCCCTGTGTGTTTCTTCTGGGAGAATAGTAAGAAATGGGACATTTGTTTTCTGATTCTCTTGTCTATGGGATGAGTGCCTTGTTTAGTTTTGGTTTTGGCAAGGTGGGGTTTTCTGCCTGTTTTTGTTTGTTTATTTGGGTTTTTATTGTTATTATTTCCTTCGGGTTTTTTGTTGTTGTGCTTTTTGGTTGTCTGTTTTGTTGTGTTTTGAATTTGAGGGGTTTTTTGTTGTTGTTTTGGACTTTTAAAATTTTCTTTATATTAAGTCATTTAACTTGGAAAATACTGATAGCAGTGCACTTTGCAGTTGAGCTTGATTGTGTTGGTAGTCCTAAACTCTCTGAGAAAATAATACTTTAATCCATATATGTCCTACAAAGATATGCTTCATCCTTACCAGAGAGCAAGTACGTCACAGGGTAATGTAGCTTTTGGAAACTTCAACTACTCTTTGATTTTGAAATCTATGTAAAGTCAGTGGTGGGAAAGAAGGTAGGCTTCATATTGTCTTTTTGGATCACCTTCAGGGAAAACATGTGGCCCTTCCATGAAAAAAGTACCGGTTGTGTTCACACTGCTTTCAGCACTGTAGTCACACTACTTGGCTGTCAGTTTTGTTCTCCTCTGGGCCTCATGTGGTACCCTGTGATCTAAATAATTTTGTATGAAGACAGAAGGAGACCCAGGAGCAAAGTATCCTGTGCAGTGGGGAAATTCCAGATGGTCAGACCCTGAAATAAAGCAGGAAATAAAACTGAGGCTATGGGAAATTGTATCCCTTGGGGCACTCACTTAAGATTTTCCAAACACACTGTATCTCTCCAGGCCAACCATGATGTGGTGAAGAGATTAATGAAAAAAACCCAAATTGTTGACTTCCAGAATGAAGCATTGTAGGTGCTACTGTAGGAAAGTTCAGCATCAAGGAGGTCCACCTATGATACTCCTAAACTACTAAAATTCTCTGATGGATCTTTTCTTCATTCAGTCTGTATTACAGGAACCCAGGCTAAGACTGGTTAGTTTAAGTAGAACTGGTCATGGTGGCAGAATCAGAATAAATATGTGGTAAACCCCAGATATATATTCAACATTTTTTGTCTTTCTGATAGCATCTATAAATAGCCAAATGAGCCTGTAAACCTGCATTTCTGATAAAAATACACATATCTGACATCATTAAAATCTGTAATTTGTTAAGAGCTTGTAAAATCCTACTTCAAAGTACTCTCTCCCTTATAAAACAAGGGTTATTTCTGAGTGATACCATAACCATGAAATAATGCAGTTTTCTGCAAATTTCAAGCAAAGTCTAATAAAAATATCCAGAGCTACACCAGCTAAAAAAAAGAATATATAAAAGCAGATCAATATTTTTTGGCATTTCTAAGTGTTTTAATAGTAGTTCATTTACTTTTAGGATGAAATTTTTTTCTAAAGAAAACATAATACTTCTATGATTGGACTTTATTTAAAGGCTACTTCACCCTAATCTCTAATAAGTACACATACTATTTAAGAACATTTTACAATACTGAATGCTTTATTAAAATTAAAACTCTGCTCACCCTTGCATTTTCTAAAATGAGTTAAGCTGTAATATGTCTTAGTCTATGATAACAGATGCATAAACCACTCAACAACCTAAGTATCAGCAATGTAAAAGAGTGTTCATGCTTTCCTTTCATTTTCAATCAGATTCTAAAAGAAAGGAAAATTCAGAGACAATTATTTAATACGTCACTCACAGATCTGGCAAAATAATAAAGCATATAAAACAGAAAATTCATTACTTTTACAGTAATTCTGCTCCCATTATGTAGTATATATTGTATCTATGCCCTTGCAGAGGGAGTTATACAAGTTTTAGTATGAAATGGAAAAGCAGATCTTGCAGAGATGTCATATTTCTGCTGCAAACCTGGTTAAGGAAGTGGACTGGCAATAACTGGACTCTCATCCTTTGAATGTGCTAGTCTGTATAACCTTACTGGCTCATCAAGAAACACTTGCTGTGCCATGAAAAATAAGGGTATATCACATTGCCTTCCTGCTGCAGTGAAGAGAAGAAATGAACCTCTGACAGAGAAGTGAGGCAAAGGTTTTGGGGGAAAAGAAGTTATTTACATTTTCCTTTTCCACATTTTTTTCTTACAAGTTAAAGTTTGTTTCCTGGGCTCTTTATTTAGTAAGTGGAGCAATATGTGGTCTTTCAGAAGGGTGTTCTGAAAACCTAGGTCAGAGCTAAAGTACCTCACTCACTAAGTTGGGTGCTGTGAGCATCCGGCTGAGCAACAGTCTTCCTGCCAGGAACAATAAATTGTGCTGATCTTTGTCCAGACCAGACTGTGTGCTAATAAGTGAGTCCCCCACCAGATATTTTTCCAGTTATTTTTGTTTTCCCAAGAAAAGTAGCACATGTCATTACATGAGTTATAAGTGAAGGCATATTTCAAGGCCTTATCAACATATTGATCCAGTGGCCTGTTCTTATCCTTCTGCATTCTGCATAATTCTTATTCTGTCACCCAGCTCCTAGATTACTTACTAGTCTCATTTCTAGTTGATGTTTCATTCTCCAGACCCTCTATTACTCAGTTATACTCATTTATAAGTGATCAACACTTTTTTAGGAACAAGTAGGGGAGATGGAGCTTCCAAACTGAATTTCATTCTTTTTTTTTACATATTCCAAAAAAAAAAAAAGTATCTTTTAGTGTAATTTACTTTTTCAAGGAACTTATAGCATGCTCATAGCAATTTTTTCTAACTTATGACTCATACCTTTTTTATTTCTGTTTTTGGTGACAAATACTGGATACAAATACAATACACAGTAACTCTCTATAAGCCATACAGTTAACCCTCTTATTCTGTGGCATAAACAGTGGTGCATATCAAGGCTTGTCCTGCAGTTTACACAGATCAAAACTTTCCATGTGTATTAGGGGACATTTCAGATATGTGAGAAGTGAAGGATTTAAATTCTCAGATAAATGGAATAAGCACCACTTTTTCTGCTGTTTCGTGAGGCTTTTAACATTATAGGAATTCTCAGATTTTAGGTTTTCATTGAGGCAAAACAGATCATGGGTAATTTGCAATTTCCAAAACTGAAAGTAAGTTTTTGTATAAAGTACCAATTTTTATAGTGTGATTAGACTGATTCCTATTCTTAAATTGGTTCTTAATTTAATAGACAGTTCCTAAGGGAGGGCTAAAAAGAATAAAAAGATTAGTTATTACCTGTAAAACAGAACACAGAGAAAGAAAGAGAAACTGAATAAGCACATGAAGACATGGACTTATGAAAATGCTATACATGAACTTTCTTACTTCTGACTGATTTAAAGCTATCAAGATGACTCTTTTTTAGGCATAGTTAAAGAAAAGGAATAGATTGGGATGGGTGATAACAGATATAAAAGTGTTTTAATGCAGACAAAACTGCAACTGTAAGAGCAATCCAGTTCTGGATATAAAGCAATTCAGGAATTAACATATATAAGAAACTCAAAGACCATTACTTCAACATAGTAAAATACATAGGGTGCAAAATAATTTTTATAAGCTCCACAACAAATACTGGTTTAGAAAATCTAAAAGAACAGATAAGGCAAATTATCTGAGAAAGGATTCAGTTAAGTAGATTAGCAGGGACTATAAGGGAAAGTGTTAGTCTTAAAACCTTCTTTTTTTCTTATTTATATCCTATTGTAAACATCTGCAATTTGGGGCTAAAAGTCCAAAACATGTCAAACCAAATAGAATAGAGTTATTGAAATAAATTCTGGAAAGTGAAGCTGGTGGTAGAAATAAAAACTGCCACATTCAGTAAAGTACAAATGTAAAATACCAGAAGCTCAGAAACATTTATCTTTTTGTAGAGAAGAGTGGTATATAGGACACATTTACAACAACAAGAAGGAGTCTGTGTGCAATAAATTTCAAGCTAGCTTGAACTTTATTTAGTCTCATACTTCATCCCTGCTCCAGTGAAGTCAATCGGAGCTTTGCCCTTGAATTTGACAGCAGCAAGCTAAGACTTTGAGTTTATAAGCTTATATTGTAGAAAGCATTATAGGTTGTTTACTCTCTGTCTACCAGCAAAACCAACACTGATGCCAGTAAACATTCTTAAATTAAATAATTGCTTTCCTAAGGGGGAAATATATGTTCTTTCCTTAAATCTGACAAACACTAGGATATTTTGCCACTTTGTCTTTATTTATATGTTTCTAAGATGCCCTGAATAAAACTGAACATCTTGGCAAACTGCAGTAGCTCAGAATATCCATTTTACTTTGTTTTGCTCTCAAAAATATCTACGAACATATATTACAAGGAATTAAATATAAAAACATTGCTGAAATTTCACTTAATATCTAGAAGCTTAAAAAATGCAAAATTAATGTTTATACAGCAACATATTTCCGTTTATATTTGTGTTTATGTTATGTGTATATGCCTAAAAATATACATTTGCAAATGTGTATATATTTTTCTTTATGAAATGGAGAAGTTTTCAAGCACTTATAAAATGTGTAGCATAGTATTGTTTCTCCACCTTTTTCAATCACATCTTGCTGTCACTAGCTTCTGGTCCAAACCCAGGGTTTGTTACTGCCTCCTTGCTTTCCCTCTTTATTTCCTTGCCTCACACTATTCCTAGCAGCTCCAGTAATGTTGGCCAAATGCCCAAATCAATAACCTAAGCTAAACTCTGCTGTCATAGTCGAAAGTTATAGGGATGTCTCAGCACCGTGGTCTTTAGGTCTTATGGTTCCCTGTAAACATAGGCAAGAGTGAGTCAAGATGGTCTATCACGAACCAGGAATGACTGAGGAGAGATTATCTGGGCTCTAAACCACGCTTTGTCTTGTTTGGAACATAACTATATTTCAGTACTGACAGAGATCATACTAGTTGAGGACTGCTTAAAAAGATACAGTAAAAAACCCAGACGTTTTTCTTTCTTGTATCCTCGAATAACTCAGCCACAGTAATGTTACCATAAACATTAACAGGAATCTTACTTTTCATATTAAATATAAAAAGGGTAAATAAATAAACTCTAAGTTCATTTTAGTGTCAGGCTTTTTCATAATTTTCATAGTTGTGAGAGACTGAAATTGTTAATGGCTTAAACATTGCTGAAATCACTGAAAGACTTTTGTCCACTGTAGCAAATTGTGCAAAGAAGCAACTGCTCACCTAAGCTCACCCCAGGTTGAATATCCCTATTAATTTGGACTGTGATGGGAACTTCAGATAAAATAAAGGTGGTACTATTGTCCAAGCACCCCAGGAGAAGAATGTATGCACAAGCTCGAGAGACTGAAATGCTAATGGCTCAAACCTCAAACAGTCAAGGTGCAAGCTGATGGCAAAGTAACCACCCAGGTGCTGAGGGTGCGCACACGTGACACCTCGAGCTACCAGCTGGATGTTGAACAAGATACGGAGAGATGCAAATCCTGCGAGGCGGGGAAGTGTTTCTTCTTCCTTACACAAGTGACAGCTGCAATAACTTCCCTCTGGAGCAGCACTGGGACAATTCATGCATAGCCTGCAGATATTTATCTCTCCTGATGGGTCATATTGGCCAGTAATGGACTCAACTGTGCTGACATAACAGGCAGTTGTAATGTCTTAGAAGGTGACAAAGACTCCTGATACATCCTGTGATCCAGTGTTACATCAGCCACTGTAAAACTCCCTGCCCAGGGGTGGTACTGGGACATTTCCCCCCAGTCTAAGCATAACTGCTATGGACTCTGTGTTTCATGGGCTTTTCCCCTCACCATCCTGGGCTTCCCTTAATGGATCCAGACTGCAACCATCACTTTGACAAAACAGGAACCCTCACCACTGAGAAGACCACAAGAAGAGGATCAACAGGAGGCTGTCAGAATCCACAGAGTGGTGGTATTATGTCTACTTAATTTGCCACTCACTTTATCTACCCCACCTTTTCTTCTATTTATTTTTTTCTACCTCACATTTACTGTTAAATACAAATCTGTACTATTGATTTCAGCATATGGTCTCATTTGCACCTTAATTTGGGCAGATGCAAAGAACAAATGAACACAATACTTTTAAAGAATGTAAATGTGCTGTTCAGTGCAGTGTCATTTGGATTAACAGACGCAGATGTACAGCTTGTTTAATAAAAGCATCTAACATCTTAACTCTGAATACAAATTCTGTCTCAGTAAGCCTGAAGCATTCCTTTTGTTTAGACTTTGTTATATTCCTCAGAAGTAACTAAAAAGCAATACTTACCCTAAAAATACTATATGTACTGCTTTCCTTTATTTCCAAGAACTTCTTTTTTAAATCCTTTAAACACTGTCTCAGTGCTCCAAGAGGGAACACTCTAAAATATATAGAACACAAAACACGAACAGCATGTATTGTGTCAAGACCTTGAACTCTGAAGTTTTGTATTTTAACTATGTAGCTCCTCCTATCTGTTCATTCAAAGAAGGTATACAGAACTATGTAGTAATACAGTTTGATATGTCCATTTTAGTATTTTCCATTTTTTTAACAAATCAATTTTTCCTACACCTGAAAGTTAAGCTGAAAATTATTAAAATTATATTCTAACTTTCAAAAAGTGCAAGATCAAAATAAATCATGAAGATTCTTACACTGATTATTTATTTCCATGTACAATAAAGGAAAAGGAGTAAGATACAATGGAATTGAAGAGTTGGAGCATAAAAGAGCTTGACACAGTTTCACAAATATTTTAATGAGGATAAAAATTTTTAATTCCTCCTTCATGAAACTAAGGTGGGCTAATAAAGGTGTGCAAAATTGACACTCCTTATTAACTGGCCAAAAAGAATGGATGATGTTTGCAGGGCTGGCACTTGTAGAATTCTTCCTTCTGCAGAACCAGATTTCATTGTATTTTGGATCCCCTGGAGGTGGTTGGAATGGATGCTGAGGAACTGTATTTCCACATGGATTGATAGATGAAGGGAGCCTTACCCTGTCCACTTCCAGACAACCACCAGCATTTGATTGGTGCCCAGAATCATGATCAGTAAGAAAACTCCCTTTTCTTGAAGGTAGATATAGTTCAAAACTTTGGTGTATGTACATGTAATCCAAAAAAGTTCATCTGTTCATTCAAAGGAATCACCTTCCAGTAGGGCAGAAAACACACAGCAAGACAGAAACTTAGCAAAAACAAGTTGTAATTAAAGGACATCTGTTCATATCAGTCCATGAATAGACTGACATTACTGGGTCATTCTTTCTCTCACTCCAACTCTTTCCTCAACCCATTCAATACCTATCTCTACTGTTCTGAAACAATCAGCTATTACAAAATCTAAGTGTTATATTAATGATTTAGGGATTTTAGTACCTGCTGTCTTATGCTGAACTCTGTCAAGCACTAGAAGTCACATGTCTTTTAATGCTGGGCCTCAAATGGTGAAAGGTTTGTAAAAAGTATCCTCTCTTGCTGACTGCTATTTCTTGAGATGCCTCCTCAGTGATCATTTTGCTTCCTGGGTCTTCAGGTGTATGTAGTTAAGAAGCTTCAAAACAGCTATACCCAAGGCCTACTGTCAGGAAGAAATTATGATAAGGATGATGAATGAGTGAGTCACTGTGCAATAACAGAGAAAATGCAGAGCAAGAATAGTGGTGGGCATAAACCGAGATGAGCTTAAAAGAAAGATGCATCATCAAACAAAAGGGTTGAGCTGTCTGAAGTGCTGCCTTCTGAGTATAAGGGTGTTAACTCTGTGGTCAGGTGAAATGACTACAATACAGGGGAAACCATATGGAGTTGTGAGGGGATCAGAATTTACCTAATACATTTTCTCAGTAAATAAGAGAAGAATAACTTAGAATGTTACCCAAACTGGTAACAGTGAATTGCTTGAGTAGCAAATTAATTTTTTTCAACAATTACTATAGGGTAGTAATAATTAGGGGACAGAATAATTCATATTATCCATAAATATTCAGAATTTAAAATATAAATTTGATACATTCTTCACAGTTATGACGTTCCTGCTCCATCTGCAGTTACACATGCCAGTGTAAGTCCATTGATGTTTAAGGAGACACACAGAAGTATTCCAGGTAAAGAGATTTCCCTATAGTTTGTAATATTTAAATGTAGTTTCATTCTGTTAAATGTAACTTCTTAGAAGCCAGGAAGAAATATAACATAGCTCAAATAATGAACTAATATTTTGAAATATAATTTCTCATAATTTTTATGTTACCCTCTATGTAAAGTATTTTAGAAACAGCTTAAACTAATAATGACATTTTGATAACTTTCCTGCAGTGGATGAAGACGTGAGCACATGGAACAGCTCAGCTGACAGGCATGGGAGGTCACTTATTCTCAAAAAAGTGATACTGACTAATGCATGTAAGAGAGAAACTACTGAAGTAAATATAGATTAATAAGGCATACATGTAAATCATCATACTGGTACATAGTATGAGTTTAGGCTAATTGAAACCCCACTAAGATGATTTAAACTAACCTGTCTGGCTTCATCCTAAAATGGATTAGGAGCTGTCACACAACCTGCTAATGATATCCAGCTTTTAATCCACTTGAGCTGGCAGGTTAATATCAACCAATTTTGAACTACAATGTGTTAGTGGAGAACTACAAATCCTTGTGATTATTGACTTAATTGGATAAAAACAGTATATCAGATGTTCTGTGAGCAATTTCTTAGGCCTCAATGAATCATAAGGCATGGCAATGCAGGCAAAAGCAGCTACAAAATTGAAGAACTGCATGTACCTACTAAAAATAATTTGTTTACTCTGCACAGACAAATACTATTACCCAGAGATACTTCTATTTTTTTGTCTGATACTTGAAACATAAGTTATATGTGGACTTTTTTAGTAATCAGGCCTAAAGATTACTTATTGCAGGGATTTCCTTTAGTAAATAATTAGGGATGGAACAACATCTACATAACAAATTAATAACCTTAAAGGAGCAAACTCATGTGAAGAAATCCATCTATTTAAGGACTACATAAGATTTGCAATGCCTCTGCAGTTCAAAAAGGGGAACAGTGTTTTGTCTTATTATCTGTAATATGAAATTTGTAAAGTCATTAATTCAAAATTAATCATGAGCACACACATAAAAAAATATCAAACAATATGTGACATTTATTTTAAATTATCCTAAAAAGAATTGTGGACATGATGTCTTATTATTAAGTACAAGTCCACAACAGCAACAATGAATGTTTGTACTAACTCATATATAGTATATAAATTCACTTATTCATCTGAAATATCATGGACAGGCGTAGGTGAGAATTTCAATTAATAGCATGTATGCGATTCCTGTAGATGCCATTTCAGCTGAGGGAACAGAAGCAGGAGGAGGAGCAGAGCACTCGCACTTGAATGGCCCCGACAGCTCCTAGTCCTTGCCTGTCCCTGCCCACCACCAGGACACCAGAGAGAACTCAAGATGGGACTTCTGCCACTCCGCCCACAGGACCCCAAGTCAGCCTCCTGGGACTGCCTTTCCCCCACCCATGGCTGACCACGGCAGCTTCGGGGCTGCCTCACCTGCCTGGGCAGGGCTGCTCCTCAGCCGCCTGCGCTCTGTGCAGCCACAGGCCCCACCAAGCTGGGGCCCATGCAGGCCCCTGTCCCAGCCCACTTTCAGCCCACTTCTGCACCCAAAAAATGCCCAGGGCTCTCCCTCCGCTGCCCTGCTCCTGGCTGGGGCTGGAACAGGCACTGGGTGCCAGGCCCTGCCCGCACAGACTGACTGTGAGCTGCAATGCTGCAACTCCCCAGGGGCCAGCCAGGCTCCATGGCATCTTGTCACCTATGCAAAAGAATCCTCAGTAATGTATTGCTACCAATTATAGTTCATCCTCTAGAAAAGAAAAGGCATTGGAACTGTTGGAATTGTTGTAATCAATAATTTACTTAAATGTTGGGGAAAAGTACATATTAACTGGTAGTATAATAATAATACTTTGCATATGAGTTAGTTTGCTATTAATTTGCATTTACATGTATTCACAGAAGATACTTACTGAGCAACAAGGGTAAAAAGCAGAGATAATAAGGCACTGCAATATTTTAAAGAATAATCTAGACAGGCCTCAGGCTCCTACATCCAGTACCAGAGTAATGGACACACTAAATTATTTGTGGGTACCATTGAATAGAAATGCACTAAAAATAAGAGCAGATGCTTCTCCTAGCACTTCCCAATAACAATGTGGATTTTATTAATATTTTCAGCCTGTTCTAACTAATACAATTACAAAACTATTAGAACTCTCTGAGAGAGTTAATTTTATAAAAAATATTTTACTGAGTTGACAAAACTGAATTTAAGATTACAAAACTAATACTGTATCCTACTGAAGGCCAAAGAAATGTCAAAAATCATTAAGAAGCCAGATAACTTTAATGGCTTAGGTAGCAAAGCAAATACTTGGGACACAAAAAGATAGTAAACTGTAATAAACTGAGAAAGAAACAAATCAATAATTATAACTTGGACAAGAACTATTTCTATTATGTATTTTTATGCCAGGACATTGCATGCATTGCTGGAATTGTAGAACACTGACAGCACTCTACTTCCATAAAGCATAAGGAGGGAAAGAAACAGAAAGAAAAATGAAATTATTATTAGCTGAAGCCTCTGATGCAGGTAAGATATGTTACCAAAAAACAACTGCAATCAGAAATAGATTGTTCCTACAGCCGCTTTGTAACTCTCCACACTTGGTGATTTGCATTAATGATTTGGATTGAGGAAAAAAATTTAAGTACTGCAGTGCTCCACTGGCATGGATTAAGACTTAAATGCAAGGAGTGAGTTTATTGGTGAGATTTACACTTGATTTAGTACCTTAACTGAAAGGGAATTGGGGTTTTCATTATTTAAATAGCTTTCATGTAAAAATAAAAGGTTAACATTATTTTTTTTCAAAAAATGGAGCAGCCTTGTTGTTCAACTGTAATATTACTAAGGAAAATCAGTAAATGCAATGTTAGTATGTTCAATGTAAGCAATTTTTTGAGTTCTATATAGGAGTTATCCAGTTCTGCACTTGTGATGAACTTTTATTATTCATTTGCCTCTGCTACCTGTTATTTGGTTTATAACCAGATAGCTCTAAGGCCCTTGTCATCCATTCCTCTTCAAAGCTTTCAATATGCTAGAAGGAAAATATTCTGAACAAAGATTATTTAAAGGTGTCTCTATGGTACAGAAAATTCAGGCCCTTATGCTAGACCTCAAGTATCCAAAAAAGAGACAATAATTTCTGTCTTATTTTGAGAGACTACAGACTACAGATACATCACAGTTTTGCAAAATTTCATAAAAACTTATCAAACTGTTTCATGGGGAGGCAAAAATTTGATAAACTACTCTCTTCAAGATGCTTATGTTATACACTACTCCATCACCCATCTCCAATTTTAAGATATGAGAAAAATATACTTCCAAGAGTAAGCCAGTCTTTACAGCACCTGAGCTCTCTCTTTGAGTCATGCTATCAAAGGCTATCAAAGCTATCTGACATGGCTGCAAAGTATTTGTGTTTCACTTTCTTGTAAATCTGTTTACTTCCTAGGATCTTAGCTATATCCCAGAGGAACAGATTCACTATTTTTAAAGAGGGCTGGATAGGGCCAGCTTTTAAAACGGCTTTTAAGAGAGCAAAAATAACTCCTGTGAAAATAGTAGGGTGTCCTTGTGAAAATGCAAATTTCCATTAAAAGTTATCTGAATAAATGAGTAAACACATTCACTTCAATAAAGAAAAATCAAAGTGAAAAATTTGGGCAAAAAGAGATTACAAATACAGAAATGAAAATTATTGTGTCATCCAAAAGATAATGAAATTTTAAAGAAATTATAAAAGTCAGTTCATAAAACACTTTCTAAAAAGCACAGTGTAACTCAAGCCAATAATTTTATTTTTTTTAATAGAAACAGTTACTAATTACATATTGTTAAAGGCAACATTAACATTTCAGTGTTATGGTCTGACAAATCTATACAAAAACCCCCAGCTCTCTTAGCATTGACTAATTTTAAAAGACATAAGATTACAATATTTTAACAATATTGCATGTTATTTTTAAATCAACAGTCCAGAAGCAGTACCATTGTGAATCCTGAATGGACATCCATATTAAAAAGGAATTTAGAATCCATATGCCATATATCTGTTTTTATGACTTTGGGAGATGATAATAGGCTTGCAGGTAACACACCCAGTATCCTGGAACCCATGCAATACAATCTGAACTTGACACACACAAGGGCAGCCACATCAGCAGTTCCTCTTCCTGTGGTTCAAGAACTTGGTTCAGTCATTGCCAGATTAAGGTCTTCAGTTATAGAAGCACAAAACCAGCTTGAGTACACAAACTCTTGTTTACATTAGTAACTTCCTTAATGTCAGTGAAGGTATTTGTCAGATAAAGCAATGGCAATGACAGTCATCCCTTGTCACATTCTACAATTATTATTAAATATCTGGAATAACAGAATAGAAAGTCATAACAGATGCCTTCCTGTAAGTTTTTCATGACTCACAAATTCTCACTGAGTTGCAAGTAACATCTTTACCATACAAATTACAAATAACAGCATTTAAAATCTAGACTAGTTGATAATAAAATTGCTTTCCATTATCAAGCAGTATCAGTGCTCTCAATGCTATATACATATTGTCTTTACTCCAAGGAATTTGCACTCCCTATCATAAGTGACAGATAATAGTTTGAAAGACATTCTGATGGACCCACTTGACACAGGTGGGGAGAATACAATTTGAAACCTGAGAGATTAATTTTCCAGTCCAGATGTTGCCTCAAATAGTTTGTTTTCTATCTCTCTTTCATTTTTTAAAAATTTTATTCATTTGGTAAACTCTCAAAAAGACTTTGCAGAAAAATTCCATGTTGCAGGGAGGATGTGAACTAGAAGTTCTTGTAGTTTATCATTGGATGTGGCTTGCTCACATATCTGGGACCTATTCAGAGAACATACCATAAGATATGCATATATACTGGAAGAAATAGTTATTAAAAAACCCAGAAAATTAATTAAAGCACCCCCTATTCAGAAAAGCCATATTAAAATATTTAACATGAAACATTAGCACAAATACATAATAAAACATTAGGAATGATGAAAGTCAATAAAAATAAGGAAGGTGTCAAAGTTTGGGGCTTATAGGTCCTGGAACTCACAAGGGCAACATCCTCACTTGTCATATATCTCAGTGAAAGTATAGCCTTCAACACCCATGAGTAGCAGAACAACCAAGAAGGTGATAAAAAGCTGCTAAAGGAACTCTCCAAAAGAAAAACAACTACCATTAGGAATTCTATTGTCAATCTGCAACAGCTGACTCTTGAAAAATGTAGCCATGAAAATAAAATATAACTTAAATCCCTCATTTGCCTAAGCTTGTGTGAAATGAGAAACTCTCTCTTTTATGGCAGTTACACATGTTATACATTTGTTGCAAGCCAAAATTGTTCTTGCATTCTGAATGCCAGATTTTTCATGTACCTAAAGGTGCATGCTGTAATGTGAAAGAGCTTGTGCCTTCTACCCATACAAGAGGAATGCTGCAGAGTCATGCTATGCTGCTCTGGGAATTTCATACATCAGAGTCACACCAAGAATAGTGGTGGTGAAAGGATCTTGTTCACAGAGAGGGTATAGGTTAGCTCACCCTCAGAGCCCAGCCCTCACAAGGATTTCTCCTGTGAGCTCAAAGGTGGTGTTTTGAGGGTACCCAGAGGGAACCAGTATGCTCTGTATAGTCTGACAAGTCAGGACATGTTGTCCTGAGGGAACTTCTGAGTATACTGTAGTGGGCACAGTAGATGGAGTCGTTAGATCTCTACATAATAACCAGCAGCAGTACATCATATTGACTTGCTATTCACAGCCTGATTAAGAGGCGTAGTGAGAAATGAGAGGACAAGCCTGTGACCACCTTCCTTCATGCTATTTTATATACCAGCTTGCTATTTTGGTCTGCTGTTGTAACCAGACAGCACTCATCACTTCATTCTTTTACATGACCTCTGACCATAAAATAACAACCATGATGTACCTAGGAAGAAAAAAAACAAAACAGTTCTTGAGGATTATAGACAGGTTCACTAAAATACTTTTCTGCAGAAAAGTGGCTTCCACTGATATTTTCATTTACTTCATTTTATTTGTATAACAATCTCTGTTACCTCTCACAATGAATTTGTATACACAGCACTGTGTGTAACATTATTTTTATGTCCATATGTATATTGGTGAAGAAAACTTTTACTGACATTAATAATTTCTATTTGTCTAGAAAAGCTTATCTTTAAATCCCTTTTGGAGGGCTGGTCTATAGCTACTGCATTAAGGAAACCTCTAGTGCTTCCACTTTATTCTGGCTGTTTCTTTGGTGCTATTCAAAGTCTCAATGAAAAGCCCCTCTTGCAGTACTCCAGTTAAAATAACAAAGCACTGCCTATGTTTCTTCTTTAACACAGCTCTAAGGATTTATTCTTCGCTCCTTTAGTCTTCCTTTTTCTGAAGTTTTCTTGTCCTTTTCCCCTTGAAAATCTCTTTATCTAAAGCTGAATTAGTTTTTACAGCTGGTTGGCAAACTGCCACCCCTTTCTGCTCTGACATGTATTTGTCAATTTCCAGTTGCCTTCAAACTTTTTACTTTTCTTAGATTTTATTTCTTCCCTCCTTCACACACTTCCTGGTTCAAGTTTTAATTTTTTTTTAATAGAAAAGGAGAGAAAGATCCTTCCCAGGGTAGGGGGAGAGAAAAGGAGCAATTCCCTACAATGGCAAAGGGAAATTAAAAATACTATGAGATTTACCCACTGAAGACTTCCAAATAGCAAACTCTGTGCTCTCTAGAAACACTTAAAATCTGATCTTATTTTCAGGAACGGAGCAGGTAAATCTGCTTACAGTTATTTACATTCTGTCCTAAGAGATAGGAAATTTTTAGAACTGGTTTTGAATAATTTTAAACTTTTCACAGATTATTATTGTTTCATTCCATTTTAGACAGTTCATTGTAGTTTTAAAACACTAGGGATTAAAGATTTTTTTATTTATTTATTTTTAACGCCATTGCAGTCTAATTTCTCAGCTGAGGGTTGCTAAACTACATCTTTGGCTTCTACTCACAAACCTATGAAAATAATTTGTTAAACTTCATTTAAGATATGCTACAGATTAATACATTTTAATGATAAATAGAAAACAAGAACTTTTTTATTTGCTTTATTCTTTGAAATATAACTTCTCTTATCCATAGTTTACTATAGATGCTGTGTTTCAAGCATCTCATAGGCTCTTGTAGCAGCAGAGATAGATGGAACTAGTAAGAGATCATACAAAAAAAAAAGACTGAACATCAATATAGGGGCTAATGTAGGCACTGTGCAGCCATTACTTTGCTAACTCAAATAATAAGGGTAGAATATGTAGCAAAACTGTCAAGAAGTAAGTGTCCAAATATAACATCTTTATTTTCTGTTCTTTAGTGTTTAGTTTTAAATTTCTTCAGCACAAGGAAAAGGCAGCAAAAAGCTTCATCATCAGACTAGCCCTTTCTTTCTGATGTGGCTGTTATAGAATTATTATTACAGTTACTGTTAGTAATGATTACTATGCTATTTACAAATTACAATTATATGGGTACTGCACCTTCACTTTCTTTGGAGTATTTCTCATGGTGCCAAAATGCAAATGGTAGGTATTTTTACCATCCCTATAGCCACATCTTGCTGGATGGGTTAGAGTGCTGCACACATTGTCACGTCCTGGCAGTTTGAATAGAGTTAAAGGAGATGAAAAGGCCACATCTAAAGAGGAAAAAAGGGTTACAGCTTTCAGTAGCCTTTCTTATATGTGAGGTCCTAGAAATTGGCTCGACTAACTGTGAAGTGATGAATACTGGCAGCAGCTGTCCAGTAAGTGGAAACGTTACTAAAGATTACCCTTGTGGTCTAAGTTACTGAAGGGCAGGTCCCAGCTGACTTAAATTGCTAAAATTTACAGCCTAATTAAACCTCGCTGCTTGCATCAAGTACTTCTTTCTATGTACCTGGGCCAATGTCTTGTGTGTCTATCATTATTTGTTCACTGCATTTCCACTTCTATACACACAGTATCATGTCTTTTTCCTTTTAATTCCTTCTAGTGCTGTGCATAGACAAATATTCCTGAAGACTTAGAAGAAAGTATTTTACATATGAACCAAATCATATTTAAAGACAGACCTTTAAAGCTGGACTAAGTGAAGAACCCAGGCCAACAGCTTACCTACATAGGTCTAAAATTAGAGGCTTTAGCTATTTTTAAAATTACAATAACTTAAAATTGACCTTTTGGAAAAGAACTGAGTCATAAAAATTAATATTAAAATTACACTTGGTACATCGTATATATCTGGTGTATTATTAGGCATTCAAATTCTAACTTCAGAGCAATGATGCACTATTTCATTCCATTGCAGAGAGGTGAAGCAATTGCTTCAGCTAGTTTAATTTTCTTAAAGAATCATATTAAGATGTTTTGAACTAACTTTGACTAGTGTAATTTTTTAAAAAGTTTTCTCATAATAAAATTAATTAAATGAATTTAATACATCAGCAATAATCATGGTAAATCAGTATGAAATTAATATAAAGAGCTTTAAAGCACTCATGTACTTTGAAATAACTTTAATTGCTCTTATATAAAATAAATGTATGAGATTTTCTGGGATTGGAAAGTATACCTCTTAAGTTATTCTAATTTCTCAGTAGAAAGTTTGTCTCATTTGGAGTTTTCAAAAGTCTAAGTGTAATTTACAGTTGTCTGAGATATTATTTTATTCTATTTCAACTTAGTAATTAATTTAGATGTAAATAATTAAGAAAATACACTTAGATTTGAGACTGTAGAAGCCCTAAGTATAGTAGTTCATATTTCATGTGATTTTTTTGGTAGGCCTGAAGAAACTATTTCAGTGGTATAAGTTGGTTTATGTATTTTAAGTTTAGTTTAATCTATACATGCAATCCTTTGATCACCTGACTGAGTTGTTTTAGGTGTAAAGAGCAGAACAGCATGATCTAGTCAAAGGTAGTATCACAGTATTTTGGTTTGGGGGAGTGTGGAACGTAAACTTCATATAAGTTTGATAGGTCACAGCTGTAATATAGACAAGATCTGATGTTTAAGCTTGCAGTCCTAATATTATAGAATAATAGAATGTCAAGGATTAGAAGAGGCCTTAAAGATCATCGCGTCCCAACCCCCCATGTCATAGACAGGAACATCGACCACTAAACCAGGTTGCTCAAGGCCTTAGAAAACCCATCATTTCAATGTATTATTTTAAAAGTAATTTTGTATCTATTTTCCTTAGCATGAAACTGGAAAAATTAAGCTTCGAAGGCAATCACATTTTTGTGCATTTAAGTAACAATGTAACAATAAGTATTAGGTTGATAATATCTGTGTTTACTTACTTTCTCCATTCAAACTCAGCTCCTTTTGTTCTTGCTCTGGTCTTTGTACTCCTCTCTCTTTGTTTCTCTATCAAGCCTCCCAAAGTTTTCTCATCCCAGTTTGTCTTCCAATGCTACTCCTTTCTCTGCATAATCTGCCTCTTCTCTTTGCTCAGTTTACTCAGTGTCTGCTGATTTCAGAATTTTACAGGTTAGCTGACAACAGTCATTTCGCTAAATGCTTTCCATCTCTCCTCTTTCACTTTCCAATCACACAGCACTCTTATTCCACTACTCTTTCTTCCATTTCACATTTCGTGATCCCGTTTCTTCTCTTCCCAGACTTAGTCACAAATTTTCTTAGTTTTTATTTGCAAATTAGTTAGTTAATTCTTGAAGAATCACTGATTATAGCCAGTGAAGCCACTATGGAACTGAGAACTTTCTGGAAAAATCAGTTGATTTGCTTGCCCAGAATTGTTGTGCTGTTTCTGTATCTATTTTAGGAGTAGGGGAGGAAACAATAATAAAAAAAATCAATGTTTAGGCATTACTATTGCGATTCTGCTGTTGACAGCAGAAATAATTCTGGAATTTACAGTTGCCAACAAAAACATCCAAACACATAAAAGTATCAACCAAACATTGTTAACACAAGGAGTCTCTAAAATATGTAGTATCACCAGATTTTGAAATATCCCATACTAAAAATGACTTGCTGCCAAAGCACCAGTCTAAAATATAAATTTTACTCCCAGTTTTTACTTCCTAGACAACATTTCTGGTTAAGAAAGTATCTTCTCTGAGTTCTTTCTCCCAATCTGAGGTAGTCTATCCTGAAAATATTAACAGTCTATTTGTCTAATCAAGTCATAGATGACAAGAACTCTCCAGCATTGCAGAGAACAGTTAAGAATATAGACTTTTCAGTGTATATTTCTGCATTATCTGATAATGCTCAGATGGGAAAGAAAGTCCCGTAGAAGACAGAACAGTGAAAGGGAGGGGGACTCCTAGAAAAAACTAAGTTTAGAAAAGAAACATGTACACAACTTGGTGGGTGTTTTTATTCCATCCAAGCTATAAGATTACAAAATTATCTACTGGGAAAAAGGAGAGCTGCACATTGTGTTGTATCTTTCTCTGAAAGGCTATAAATTCATTCAGAGTAAGAAAAGCTGAGATAATGGCTGGTTTAGGGCCAAATCATTAAAATGTTGATAGAAACACATTTACTATCTGGAAAAAAGCACTGATAAGACAACATCTGTTTTTATTGGAGAATGTTCTATAGTTTCAAATGAACTAGCTAAGTAATTTATGCTCAGAAATCTCAATGAAACTAATGAATCATTGCCAATTTTTAACTTATCTTGGAAAACTGGGAAATAGTGAGATTTGGAAATATTTTCCCATTATCCAGAAAGGGATGTAACACAGAATAACAAACTATCTCGACCATCATTTCAGGTATATGAATGGATTTGTTCATTTGGAACTTTGCTGATAATGAACTAGAGATTTTAATATATAAGAGATAGCTCTTTTTTTTATGTTGTTTTTGGTTTTTGTTGAAAGTTTATTTTGAATCAAATACTTGCATGTTATGAAATTTACAGGTATGACCCAGTGATATTAGAAACTGTTGGTTTGATATTGATATCTGGAATCTTTTGGATACCTTTCCTTGTTCCAGTTCTACCCTCTCTCTACCTATATTTCTATGGCTCTTGCTGCTCAGTTTATGGATCCTTAACCAAAGAAAAGGTTATGCATAAATTGTATGCAAAAGTAACTCAAGAAAAAAAGGGAGCTATTTTAACTTGCTTAGATTTGATATGTGATAATTCTTATTTCCACCAGAAAATAAGGGGTGAAAGTTATGAAAGTTGTTAAAAAGTGCGTACCTTTATCAGTGTATATTGTATACAGTTTGAAAATTATCTTAAGGTTAGTAGGCTACTAAAAATAATGGACTGATTACAATTATGGTAACACAAATCAAGTGATTACAATTGTTAAAATTCAGAAAAATTGATTTAATATGTGCAAATGAAGAGAAATGTATTATGAACTCAAGAAAGGCACTTGTATCTAGAGAATATCAAAGGCCTCTTAAAATAATGACTAGAACTAGATTTTATGTATTTGCAGAATCACAGAATATGCTGAATAGCCACAGAATTAGCTGGCTTTCCTTGATGAAATTCATGGGTTACCTTGTCATAATAGTGACCAGGCTCACCAGTGATGAGCAATGGGATGATCTTCTGAAACTTGAGAAAACAAGTGCTCATGGAATTGATCCCTCAGTCTGCCTCAAGAAATGTTGGCTACAATATACCACACCTGGACTGCTTCTACACCAACACACACATGACGAGGAACAAACAAGAGGAGCTCAAAGTTTTGTCCCAGCTCCAGGATTTGACATCATTGGCATAAGTGAAACATGGTGGAATGAGACCTGTGACTGAAATGCTCTTCAAGAGAGATAGGCGGGGCAGAAAAGTGGAGGATAGACCACATTCTCAATCTAAAATTTCTGTGTGTCTGTGAAAAGAGGGCTAACAAAATGTTTGAATGGATAGTAAGGGGGAATGGAGATGGGAAATGCTGGAGAACATACATAAAAACCAAACCAAACCAAAAAATAACAACAAAAACCCCAAAAGCAAACCAAAATCCACAACAACAAACCCCTACAAACAACAACCAAAAACAAAACCACCAAAACCAAATTGATTATTTTTCCCTCACAAAACTGTTTGTTTTCAAACTTTTCACTCAGGATACATCCATGAAGAATTTTGTCGTAGTTTGATAAAATAATGTGCAAATGATGAGCTGTGATGCCATGCTAAATAATCTAATTATCATTTTTTATAAGCGTAAAGCATATAAAAATACATAAATTGAATGGTTACTGAGTCTATATCATTACAAATAAGCATGTACACATATAATAAAAAGTTAAGCAGATGTATTCTAAGATGACATTATAAGAATATTCTCCTATGAGAAAAGGCTGAAAATTGGATTTGTTCAGCCTGGAAAAGAGAAGGCTTTGGGGTGACCTAATTGAGGCCTTCCAGTATCTAAAGGGAGCCTACAGGAAACATGGAGAACATTTTACAAGAGCATGTAGTGACAAGAAGGGGGAAAGGGCTTCAAACTGAAAGAAAGTAGGTTTAGATTAGGTATTAAGAAAAATAATTTTTACTGTGAGGGTGGTCCGGCACTGTAACAAGTTCCCAGGGAAGTAGTGGATGCCCCACTCCTGAAGTGTTTAATGACAGGTTGAACAGAGCTCTGAGCGATATGGTCTAGTGGAAGGTGTCCCTGTCCACAGCAAGGGGGTTGGAACTTGATGATCTTTAAGGCTCCTTCCAACCTAAGCCATTCTATGATTCTATGATTATTTTACACAAGGTTATTCACTGTTTTTTTAGTGATGAGGTTTTTGAATATTTTTTACAAGATTCCCCTGTGTTGTTACAGGATTACTTCTGCACAACTATAAGTAAGGTACAAAAAGGTTTCTTAAAAAAATCTGACAACTCAGTTCTTGAATATCAAAGAAAGAGACCTATAGATGTGACACAAGAATTCAGTGCAGAAACATCTTTTTATTTGGGAACCTTTTCCTCGTTTTTCTTTTTGAAACTTAAATGGCCTTTCCTACCCCTTAGCAACATGCAGAAATTGAAACAGCAGAAGTGAACAGCAGTCCACCAAAACTATTACCCCACTGCTGATAATGAAGAACCAGTTTCTTAAGGAAGGTACAGCTAGTTTATAATTAGGTAATATCCACAAAGGAATCCTCTCCTAATCTTAGACAGCAATTGTTTTGGAGCATAAAGTGAGATCTTTCATATTATTTATGATTCTTCATACTATCAGATAAGTTCTGATAGTAAAAAAAGCATATTAGCAATCTCTTTGAAATGCATTCAGTTTCAAGTCCTTCTTCAGATCAAGTCCTGACCCTATTTAATAGTAGAGGCTGTAGATATTCTATGAAACTTATGTCCTACCTCATAAATCTGATGTCGCTGCTGTTACCTTGCTAGCTTTGCTGGACAATAGTAATGACATCAGACAGCAGAGGCAGTCTATTTCTCAGTTGCCTTCTGGGCTATCATTTGTTTCCCAACAAAGGGAAAAGAAGGGGGATATTTTTGAACACCTACTCAAGCACTTATTACCTAAATCATAGGGCCACAGGAAGTCCAGCAAACTGGCCTTTCCCAGCCTTATTATTCAACTTCATGTTGAAAGTTTTGTTCAGCTGTTGCCTTGAATATATCTTTCAAACGTGACAGAAACTTTAAAATAGAGTACATATTAAAGGATGGCAACAAAAAAATAGATTTTTGTGAAGACTTTGTCTTTTTTTTCTCACTGTTTATATTCTCAGCCATGGTTACTTGGTGGCAGATTTTTAAGGTAACTATTTAAGGTGTTAAAAATATTTTATTTTGGGTGGCCAATGAGGTATGATTGTCCACACACAGAGATTTTTGTTCTCTGTGACAAATCAACGGATAGTATTTTGGTCTATTGTAGATCTGATGCAATACTTGCAAAATGCAGGAAGGACAACAGTGATGTCAGTTTTAAAAGTTTGGGAACTACAACTTGAGTTGATGACTTTGTACCAGCAATCTTTAAATTTAATTTCCTCTTCCACTGGATTGCCATTCAGTAACCCATTTGAATCAGGAACTCCTAATAGTTTAAGCACCCCATAAAACCTCCTTATCAATATATTCTAGCCATGCTAAAGCAATTGCTATGCCTTCCTGGAGAAAATTAAAATTATTTTTTCTACTAACACTTTAAGTCAGGCATTTTATACTGTTGTTATAAAGATTTCCTAACTAAGCAATAACATCTGATTTTGTGAAGCATGAATTTAAGATTGTTTATCCCAGGTATAACACTGATAAATTGTATTATTTTCTTGACTCTTTAATTTCTACTAGAAAATGGATTTCTAAACAAGAAAAGTACAGTGCCTTAATGTAAAATTTATTTTTTCCCTCAACATTTCAAGTCACATCGTACTGTTTAGTGTTATGCTCTAAAGGCCCTTTTCACTAGTGCCAAGGAATAGGACAAGAGGCAATAAGCAGAAACTGATGCACAGGAAGTTCCACCTGAATATGAGAATAACAACTTCTCTGTGTGGGTGAATGAGCCCCAGAACAGATGGCCCAGAGAGGGTGTGGAGTCTCCCTCACTGGAGATATTCAGGGACTGTCTGGACACAGTCCTGTGCAATGTTCTCTAGGATGAGGATGATGCCTGAGCAGGGAGATTTGACCAGATGACCCTCTGTGGTCCCTTCCAACCTTAACCCATTCTGTGATTCTGTAATTTTTTTCACTGTTTTGAAGTCACCAATGTTTTCTTCTACAAGGTATAACCCTACTCCAGTTTTTGTGATAATCATACTCTTGCATGCTGGAACTATATTGCAAACTTATGCTACACTCCCTGCCTGAGGTGGACTGTTATCACACACTCACACACAAAAAATTATGTTTTACCTAAATGTTCTTGTAAAAAAAAAATCCACCTTTTCAAATTTGCATGCATCCAATGAAAATATTTCTTTTTAGCAATGATTTTCTGTATCATGCATATATGGAACTTTTATAGATATTAAAAATAAACAAGCAGGCAATTGAATAACAGTATATAAAAATGGCTTTAACACACGGAAATAAAATTGTTGCTTTATTTTTTTAAATGAGAATTAATTGCTTATGATTTCTGTAATTTTCCTGTCCTAACCTCTTGTCACATAACCAATTACATTCATAAATTGATATGTTTTTTTAATGAAATAATTCCAGAAACACTGTTATATCTCAGGTAAAAGTCCATGTCAACTAAACTGTCACCATTCTTGAGAGTCAACAAGTTTCATGATTATAGGACTCTAGACAGAGGTAATGAACTATAGTTAAGGTTCTGGTGAGATTTCTCTGTGAAAAGAGCTTAGAAATCTTACCACATTGAATAGTTGTGCTTTCTTGTTCCTGCAGAGACAAGATTCTCATTACAGTGTTAATCTTTGAAGAAATAGGTCAGCTGCAGAACTCATAAGGTCTCAGGTATGGATAGTCATCCAGACCAAATGTTCAAATCGAGCAAAATTAAAGCACATGTGAACTCCATTCTGCACCAGAAAAAAAACAACCTTCCAAATGTTATGGGGTTACTTCAAAGTGTAGTAATCCCACAGAATGATTTCCCCATGTAGTAAATTAGCCTGAGATATATGTTATTTATATCTTATTATAATACACATATGCATTAGTATTTTATTATATAATATAGTCTCTTATGCATTGTATGTTATAAATATTGCTATAAATAAGAGTATTTATTATTCTGTTATTTAGTCATGTTCAAATCTAGGCTTTTTATATAAATTTTTGTTAGCCTTATGAAAAGGAAAACATTTGTTCCAAGTTAGCTTGCTAGGTATGCTTGAGAAATGAATGTTTCACCTATCTTACAGCTTTCCAAGGCATCTTTACAAAACAACTCGTTCTAAAACCCTCCAGTGACAGCAAGGTGAGTGCAAACAACCAGCTTAAACTATAAATCTAGCTTTTAGATGGCTGAAGTTATATATGATGAAACCCTTCCCAATTTGAAATGCATATTTTTCTTCTTTTTTCCCCTGTAATAATTACTTGTGTAAGTATATAATATGAGGCTGAGAATGCAGATGCTGTGTTTGAAAACATTTCTCATTTATTTGACAGCATTTGTGTCACGAAGTTAATGTTTTCTAAATGAATATCACAAATGATTAACAACGTGTCAAAAGAGTACACAATAGCTCTATTTTCAACAGAGAAAAAGAAGAAAAGTTACCATGCTGGAAACAATAACTTAATTTGCAGATCGTGTTGTTATTTATACTCATACCTACAGATCCCCACCAACTGCAGGGAGCTATCCTGAACTTATATAAAGGCATCATAGTGCTGTAGAATTTAGACATTTGCCTTTTAAGTGGGTATACTTAGGATTAGATTAATGGTTTCTTCACTGAGAGGCTTCTAACCACTAGAGGGCTCAAAATTGCTGTGTGATTTTATGTATGAACACGTTAATAAACATATATATACCTATACACACACATACACAAGGTGTGTACATCATTCATATGCATGTGTTTTATTTGTAGGTACACATGTATAAACACATATATATGCACATACTTGTACTTTAATAGATGATCTATTTTTCTTTTATTTTAAAGGGTTTGAACATTTAAATATGTTAATAAAACTTTGAAATTCACCAAATACAGGTGAAATAATTCTCTATGTTCATAAAGTAATTACAATTTTTAACTTCATTCTCAGATGATCGGATTTACACCAAAGGTTCATTTCATCAAACTGAATATTGAAAATAATCACAATAAAAGAAGTTCAAACTTCCATGACCGATGCCTGCCGTCATCATATATTTTATTGAGGAATGTAAATGACACTGAATAACATGGGCACAGTTAATTCTTTCAGAAATTACTTTCCAGAGAATGTAGTTCAGTGTTGCAGAATTGATCACACTAAGCATTTTTGTTTGATTGTATGACTTATTCTCCTGGGAAATCTTAGAGGTTCTAAAGAAATAAAATGTTTGCAGATTGCTGACTGTCTCTTTCACTAATGTGACAACTGTAATGATGAGAGAACGGCTTTCAACCATTTTTATGTAATGCATAATCTTTGGAGATAGTGCAATCTAGTTTCTCCAGGGTATGACAATGTAATAATGAATAATTTACCCACACAGTCCAAAAGACATTTAACACAATATTTTCAGTCAGAGTTGACACATACAGAAGTTGGAGGTATTGGTATTTTTATACGTTTACAAAGTAATATTCATCTAAGAAATCTGGTCAACAAAACACTATTTCAAGAACCATGAAGTTTCAAAGTACAATGATCAATAACTTATGCTGTTGTAGAAATAGGAATACAAACACCAAAATATTTTACAGACATTTATTACTGTACATAATAATCAATTTTGAATACTTTCTTCAGAATATTTTCCTGTATAGAAAATTGCGCAAAAAACACAAGAAAAGGGAAAATACTCTTTTTGCAGCACACTGTTTTGAATATTTGTAAAAAATTGTGTTGAACACAGTCATGTATATGAATAAAGACTGCTCAAGTGAATAGACATTTGTATAACAGAACAATATCTTTCAGGCATTGATACAGAATAATATCTTTGAATTTGGCTGAACTACATGTGGTTACTGCCTAAATTATCACTAGTACAGTTAGACACTAACAACTAAAAAAGTGTTGTAGTTTGGAATTATGCAAATTCTCTCCCCTGCCACTAACTGCCCATGCCATTAGTTAACAAAAAGAAGTAGTTAACTGCTACCATCTTCTTCTTGATCGGTTGGGTGGGGGGCAGGCTGTCTCTTTTGCTTTTGGGGACTTTCCATTTTTTTTAGCTGGGCGGAACGCAGGAGCAGGGGGGTGTGTGTGTGTCTGTGCACTGGGGTAGAGGAGAAGCCGTTTTCTGGCTGCTCCTGGCTGCTCCTCGTTGCTGCTGGCTGCTGCTGTTGCTTCTTGGTGAGCCGCTTCTTTTCTCCTTGCCACGGCTGTTCTGGTTGGTTCCTGCATTTGGGGTCCCCGTCTCTGCTCCAGTCTCACCGCCACTTACAGCGTCACGGCCTGCCCGCCCCGGCTGGGACAGCGACCTGGGAGAGAGAACTTGCAGCTGCTTTTCCACGTTCCCCGCTTCCAGTTTTCCTTCTTCATTTAGGACAAGAGACACAGAGGGAGAGACAGAATTCATCTGGGAGCTCACCCTGCCGCCAGCCGGGCTGTGACACTGATACTGCCATAAGTATAACTTTTCTCCAGGAGGAAACCTGCTGGTTTGAGGAGTTTTTGTTGTTTTTCTCTTGTGGTGTTGGGAAAGCAGTTTGTTCTGGTCTGTTTACACATATATACATATATATATGTATAGCAATTAAGAACAGTTATCCTTCTTGTATCCATTGTCTGATTAAAGTTCCTTTTCTTAAATTTGATAAAGAGTGGTGTGATTATTGTGGAGGAACCCCCCCTCTCTTCTGCTTGTGGGTAAACATTTTGGTTTTTCCCCTCAAACCAAGGCAAAAGCCCCTCAACATTCATTTTCTAAGTTCATCATCTTCTGTGTATTTTCTTAAATTGTTAAAAGTTGTACCAGATGTTTCACCTTCCTAAAATGTTAAATTCTTAAAAAAGGACAATAAAATAATTTGAGGGATTGGCAAGGAGAGTTTATATTAAATAGTAAAGTATGGTGAAAATACAATTCAAATGCTATTTACACTTAGATAAATTCTAAAAGTATAGTCTTTTTTAGCCCCATTTCTGTTATTGCATTTACTTTAAAATGAAAAATATGTGCAACTAACGTATTTTCACATTAAGAATTTTAAATCTTGTATATTTTGCATTAAAAATTTAGCTTTACTGATTGTATAGGATGTTAGATTAGAACTATAATGTTCTTGTAAAGAAATATCATCTTTTACGTATGCCTTCTTGTGTGTAATGCATTCTTAGTTTATCAGTTTGTATTCTGAACTTGGGAAATAACCTTCCACAATGGATGACAGATACTAAAACTGAGGGGGTTTACCCACTTTTGTGTTGGCTGACATATTCCTCACATCACCTTTAGTTTCAGGAGTAAGCTTGCAATCAATAAAGTAGACTGGAATGTGTCGAAACTACTTCTACTAGATTAAAAGTAAAAATTTTATAAACTTAAAACACACTTTCATAAGTGAAAGATCTACTTCCCTAATGACAGCCTACTGATGTCAATGAAATTGTGCTAAGAATTAGGTTCTATCCAGGATGAATTAGCTGTTCCACTAGGATCTTAAGAAAAAAAACATCCTTATTGTATGACAGCACAGTACAAATTCCTCTAGTGAGTTTGCATTTAGATTATTATCCTCAATGTAAGAATGACATCAAGCTATTAGAGAGTGTTCAGAGAACGTTGACCAAGATGGTGAAAGGCAAGGAGAAACAGCCAAGGTCACTCGGTTTGTTGGAGCTTGATGAGAGAAGTAATCACAGTCTTCAGCTTCCTCAAGAGGATCAGTAGAGGGAAAGGTGCTGGTCTGCGCTCTCTGGTGACCAGTGAAAGGACATGAGGAAATGGAATGAAGCTCCATCAGGGGAAGCTCAGACCAGATAAGAAAAGGTGCTTCACTGAGTGGGTGGTTGATCACTGGAACAGGCTTGCCAGGAAAGTGGTCATGGAACCAAGTTCCAAGGAGTAGGTGGGCAATGCAAATTTATTGATAACAGTCATAATATGAAAATAAGAGTGATTTTCACAAAGATCCTACATAATGCAAGATTTTTAATAGGTAAAAGGAACTGCAAATATGAAATTTCTTGTAGGAGGGATGACTAGAACTCAACTATACTGATAATTTTTTCTTGCCACCTTCAAAAGAAGTACATTATTTTTAATCTGTTGACAACAATGCATTTTCATGTGGAATGGGATAGGATAGTTTTAGCAAACTTTTTCTTAATTGGATAATATTTGGGTTTCAATCTCTGCATCATATCTACATAACAATATAACCTCAGAAGTCAATGGCAGTCATATATTATTTCTACATCTGTAACATCTATTTTCTAAAATATGTAATTTTCTGCTTACAAGTTCCTTACAGATAAGAAAGTTGCCAAGACTTGCCATTTAAAATGCCATTTGTAGAGCAGTAGCTGTTGTTAGTCTATTCTTATCATTCGTGAACCTGTTCCATAATATTATTGCCAGGACATCCTATTGAGTTAAGAAATGACAAGCATTAAACAAACTTAAGTGGCTAAACCAGCAAATATAAGATATATGACTGAACAAAGCTTTTTATAAACTTCATGTGAAAACCAAACCAAATCAAAAGAAAAACCCTTGGTAAATATGAGGTTTAGGAGATTAAAACCCTTTGCTATTAACACACACAAAGATTAGAGTTCATTTCCATTTTAAATAGTTACTGACATGCATATCAAGTGGGGTAAATATGTAGGACAAGATCCCAGGGTTTGGGATTACAGCGATCTAACAGCAGTCAATCCAAAGCAATGACAGCATGTGACAGAGGCAGGAGGTCCACTTATAAATACCTTTGTTGTGAGCCACGATGAATCTGAAAGCATTGTTTCTAAAGCACAATGATCTTGTTTCTGTCTTTTTTTTTCTTTTTGGTTTGTGATTTGTACATTTTTTATGGGCATTCATCTTACTTGCTATGACTCAGTTCTGCAGTAATTTTATTTCTACTGTTTCAACATATAATTTTTTTCTGCTCTAGAGGAAACAGCTTAAAGATCTAAATGAAAATAATAATGAAAAGAAAAATACAAATATTTTAAAAGTTTTGAAACAGAAGTGTTCCTACTTGTCTAAAATACTAAAAAAAAA